>PVHY01028313.1:0-15330 GCA_004024945.1 Uropsilus gracilis | reverse complement strand
CTAAAGGACTAAACAAGGACAAACAGCAAAAAGAAAGGAGGCAAAGAAACCAGGGGAGATGTGGTGTGGGGGGGGTATTCCCATGGGGATTAAAAGTTATACAATCACATTGTAAAATATGCAAAAATAAAATTAAAAAAAAATACAGCAAAAAAAAAATAAAATGCTGTTAAAAATACAGTGTTCACTGACTTTTTGTCTATTAATTGTGTTTTTTAGACATTGTAGTAGCATATATATATATATATATATATATCACATCCAACACAGTTTCCAATCAAATGTGCACCATCATATGTATTTTCTGGGTCCATTTTATTTAATTATGTGTGTTCCTATTTTTTCCAGTAGATCATGTCCAAGGTTAATGCTGAAGGCAGGGTTGTTCAATTCATACATTTCCAAAAAAGGCTTATCTTGAGGACACATCATTGACCACTCCTGAGATGTGAGCTTATAGAACACTGTGCATGGTAAGAATGTTTTTATGTGTGTCTGTCTGAGGTATAAGGTATGGTAATGCATGATGTGACTCCAGTAAAGTGAGGTCTAGTTACCAGCACCCTACACAATGAGCGATCTCTTTCTGCTTTAGATCCTAAAACCAGTTTAATTCTTGATTGCTTGGAATAAACTTTACTTTCCAGTTCTGTACCTGGTCTTACTGAACTTCAAAAGATTTCTGTCTGACTGCCTGAGAACATTCTTCTACAACTATGGCCTTATGCTTTTTGATGAATTTGAATATCTGGGATGGATTTCTCTCAGATCATCTACCTTGCCTCCTCACCTCCAGCAGCCATTTTCTTGTACTCAGAGAAGTTCTGAGTGACACAAAGGACATTTTTTCAGATATCCTTTCTTGACTCCAGTCATTGAGAGCTCATTATGTTTGAACAGTAGACTCGACAGTTCCTCAGATGGATTTCTGTCAGCAAATTAACCCAAATTTCAACAACAGATATTTGTACTTGGTGGATATCTCATGTATCTTATAGGGATGTATTCAAGTTAATACCTTCCTTCCTGGTTTTACTTCATGCATGCAGTAATGTTAAGTAATGTTTAAAGACAGTGAGTTAATTCTGTGGGAGAGTCAGTGGGTTAATTCTGGCTTTGCAGCCTAAGCTACTTAGATTCTAAATCAGCACACTATCTCAAGTAACTGCTAAAAATTCATTGCAAGTTTCAGCTTTCTTCTCACTCATGTCTTTGCTAGATTCAGCCTCTTCATTCTGTCATGACTACAGCAGCTCTTTTTTCTAGGCAAGATGCCATGTTCTAGATTTCTAGTATCTGAAGGCTTATTTGCAACATGTATATCTATATTATGTATGGAGGGATATCATCAATTAAAAAATAATTTATATAACACTCAACCAGTATAGAAAAAAAATCTCTAAAAGAGATATAAAATCTCAGGATGATGCCTTATATTTTGAATATTGATAGAAATTTCACATTCAAAGAGTGATTATTAGTGGAGATTTGAAATAAATGAGAATTCTACAAGTTTATTATATTTTTCAATAATAAAACTGGACAACACATTGCTGTACCCATGCATTGTTCTATGATGACCCATTGTTCTTCTAACCTCCCAACGCAACATTATCCTCATAAAATACTGTTATATACAAATTAATTGGCAATACAGATATGTTCGTGCTTGACAATATATTTACAAATAAAATATCTTGAAAACACAATGCTATTGGTCTATATAAGAACAGGGTCATTAATAAGCTGTTGTGAGATTTTTTTTTTGATCCAGAAATTTCATTATTTGGAATTTATGCTAAGAAAGTATAAAATGTTGACAGTAGACTGCAGAATTACTAGAAACTGGACAAGCTAATGGTCACTTAACAGTCTGCTTAGAATTAACTGCCAACAAGCACATGTCCCTGCATACTAGGTAAGGTAAATATATGGTTATCACCTGTTCCCTCTGCGATAGCAGGATCGTCACAGAGGTGTCTTCTGTCACTAAACCCATCCAAAGAAGCAATAATCCAGGCTTCTGGGCTTCATGATACAAGTGTGAAGCATAACATTTCTCTGTGTATTATGATTGAGGTATGATTGTGGTCTTAAAGTCAATAACCATGCTGATAACTTCAAGCTTGACAGATCATAGTGGAAAGACTAGGTTCTAGATTTAGTAGTTGGGGCACTAATTTCTTAACTCTCAATTTCTGACCATGAAAAGCTTTGTAATAACCCTTGAAAAGCCCCTACAGCCTTGCTGTTTATGAGTCATGTCTGGGAGACCTAGGGGTTTTTTTTCAGCTTTTTTCCCAAAACATTTTAACAGTAATACCATACCAAAGTACATTTTTTGCTTAATGAAAAGGTCTCCTGTTACTTGGTACTGTCTAATGATAAATAGTTGGAAAAAGGAAACTGAATCGAACAAGTGTGCACATGGCCTCACTGTTAGCATTAAAAAGGGAACTTTGAACGTATAGAAATATTTAAAAAGGAGGTATCTTATAAATAAATGATCATTCAACCATGTCATGGAATAATATGAACGCACTAATTGAATTTATTTATTTGAAAAAAGTTAAAAATGTCTATAGAAAAGTTAATAGCATACTACAATGAATTGCTTTAAACCTTCATCCAGACTCACACATGCACCAACGATATGAAAATATATAATTTAGAAATGTCATCCACTCATAATACATAGAAAAGGTAAAAAAAATCCAGCAAACACCAACCCCTTTTGTTAATGATATATCTCCATGTATTATACAATGAAATAGCTCTTTAGTATGTTTTTTCTGTAAAGTAAAATTAGACATGATACATTATATTTTGATATTTACCCTTCAGTTTAATTTTTTTTTCAAACTAATAAGAAGAACTAGGTTTTGTCTTATGGAATCTTTTATAATTTATGTATTTAATTTATCTAGATTCTTGCTTCTAGGATAAATCAAAAATGTCAATCATCCTTGTGAATCTTTACCAAACTAGTGTGTGTCACTTCATTTTGGGATTCTACAATACCTTATTATTTTCTTATCCTTAAATAAACCATTTACTATTACTGAACCATGCCTAATATTTTGAGTTATCATACATAAGCAGGTAGAAAAAATATTATATTTCTAAACTAGTTAAACATTATGTAAAACATCATTTCTAAATCTACATCCCTCAAAAACTTAGAGAGATGTTCAACATTGTGTCAGAAGCAATTTCCTGCTTCACTCTAGGATGGATAATCTAAATTAGTTCAGTGGGGCACTGGACTCTTAAGATCCTATAACTTGGTGCAAAACTAAAATGATTCCTGGACAATACAGACCAAAGATTATCACTATGGAAGAGACACAGAGAAAATTAAGCTCTAGACAGTAAAAGGCGGTGGCAAGAGTAACCTGAAGTCATGGCCAGGATTGGATTCCCATGGGGCAGAACTGATAGTTCATGCCCACATGCCCATGCTAGGGCAGGGAAGGGAGAGGTGCTTAGTGTGGCAGTACATTACTAAGTGTGGGGAACTATGTGTGAAGCCTCTGAGATTATATAGATGGACAGGATCCCCAATGAAAAAGACAATAATCAGATGTCCCTGTCATTCTTCTATTCCCTTTTAAAACTGTTTATAGTGTGAAGGAGTACTGAAACCTAGTTCTTAGATCTCAGAGACATGGAATTGAAACTGCACAGAGGAGAGCTTTCAGTACTACAAAGGCATAAGCTGCCCCTTCACACAGCTTTCTTGCAGAGGAAAAACAACATAAGCAACTAGAAATACCTCAGACTGAAAACATTCTGCACAACAAAATAAATTGTAATTAAAGTTAAATTATAACCTACTGAATGTGAGAAAATATTTGCATAACATACATCGGAAAAGACTGATATTGAAAATCTACAAAGAATTCATAGAACTCAATGAAATGAAAATAAATTATCTAACCAAAAAGTGATGTGATGAAATAAACATATCCAAAGAAGACATACAAACTGCCAACAGGACCATGAAAAAAAAAAATGCTCATCATCATTTATTAGCAGGGAAACATAAATCAATATATGATGACATACCATCATGTGCGAATGGCTCATATTGAAAAGACCAGTTGTAGGCTTTTAAATATAGTAAGTAGATAAATAAATAAACAAAAAAATAGTAAATAGTAAATCAATAAATAGTGTTTTATAAGTGGATTACTTCATAAATATTGACTGGAACAACCACCCATAAACATGCTTGATCCACTTTCACAGTATCTGCACACTGTTTGAGCACCTTAAGATAATTCTGACTACATGAGAATTCTTCTTTAGGCTGAACTGAAATAATTCCTCTGCTCCTTGAAAACATACAGAAAATTGCTATTACTGACTTCGGGAGGATTGAAGTCTCAGAGTTCAAATAACTTAATTCATTCTGCTATTTAGTTTCTTTTAACACCCTGGTTTTAAAATGGTAATTCTGCAATTCAAAAATTTAGCTAACTATGTTAGTAGTAACAGTTAAGGGATTAGTGTTAAGATGTAGGACACTTTAGGCTACAACTTTGAGCAGTGACTCAGATCAAAGGGAAGAAATAATCAGTGCCTTCAAGTCTTATCAACACTGCATGTAAGGTGTGTTTCTGGAAATTTATATGCAAATTGTAGGTCCTAATATTTGAAGAAATTCATTTTTTAATGTGAAAGCATTGACTATATCTATATTTCTATAATAATTCCACTTTCAGTTCTCTATAGGGTTTCTTTGAAAAAGCATCCCTATGGCTATTTTCACAAGGTGCCTGTGGCAAAAAGGGTCCATTATAAAACAAGTTTGGGAAAGGCTGTGTACCCTGTTTGATTCTGGATCTTTGCCATGCATGATAAGATATCAAAAGTAGTTCTTACCATGACTTTCATAACACATTTTGAGAAATATTAGTTTAAGGCAAGATTCACTCAGATGTTTACTTGTCTTTTCAAACATTAATATTAATTAATATAATATTAATATATCAACTTCCTTTTGTTTCATAAAAACCACTATTTTCAATCAAATCAATTCATACATTACTTTTATCAACAATTGAATTTAAATTTTTCTTTTTAACTTTTTTCATTAAAAAAATGCCTAATTGTATATACTATGTTTACACAAATGATGATTTGATATTCATGTGCATGGTAAATGATTACCAAGATTGGGAAAATAAATACATTCATCATGTCACATGCTTAACAGATAATTATTTTCTTATTATTCTGGAAAGAATGGCTAAAGCCTATTCTCAGAAACTTTCAAGTTTTCACAACTATATCATTAACTATAGTCCCAATTTCTGCATATCCTTTAAAGTAAGTCATTAAATCTTATTTTTTAATTGCATAAGATTTGACACTTTGAGCCGGGCACAGTGGCTCGTGCCTGTAAGCTTCAGCCTATGAAGTGGCTGGAGCTGGGGATCACGGTTCGAGTCCCACTTGGGGTTACATAATGAGACCTATTCCCAAAAAATAACTGGGTATGGTGGTGCACGCCTGTAATCCCAGCTATCTGGGAAGCTGAGGCTGGGAAGTGCTTGAGTCTGTGGTACCACAGGCAATGTAAGCCTGCAGTTCCATGGTCAAAAATAGACCTAGTCTCAAAAGAAAGAAAGAAAGAAAGAAAGAAAAGAAAGAAAGGAAGGAAGGAAGGAAGGAAGGAAGGAAGGAAGGAAGGAAGGAAGGAAGGAAGAAAGAAAGAAAGAAAGAAAGAAAGAAAGAAAGAAAGAAAGAAAGAAAGAAAGAAAGAAAGAAAGAAAGAAAGAAAGAAAGAAAGAAAGAAAGAAAGAAAGAACACTTTGACTCTTTTTCCCCTCTCTTCCATCCCTGGAAATCACTATTCTATTCTCTTCTTTAATAAATTAACTTGGATTTTTAAAATATTTTATGTAAAAGTAATGCCTGGTTGTACAATATATTCCACACTCATCCATGTTGTCAAAAATGCCAAGGCTATCTACTTTTCATGAATGAATCATATTCCAGGAACAGGGTATCATTCCATTTACATGTAATTTTTCAATCTTTCATTAACATCATTTAATTTTCAATATATATGTTTTTCACCAGTTTGGTTTAATTTATTCATAATATTTTTCTATGTTAATGCTAGTGCAAATGACATTGTTTTTTAAATTTCTCTGTCAGATAACTTGCTACTGTACAGAAACCAATTTCATTAAAGAATGAAGCAAAGCATTGAAATAAAAATATCTTTATATATATATGAAATTCCTTGATTAAAATAAGATATACATATATATACACATATAAAGAGAAATGTAGAGAAATAATAAAACAAAGTGAGAGGAGTCTTGATACAGTTTATCAAACACATATGAGTAGATAGTAAAATTATAACAGTACTTACATTTAAAAAGATAGCACCTATTTTTTAAGAATAAAATCTTATTTGTTAAAATTAATTCCATTATTCATACAAAAATCTTACATAAAATTGTTTTGAAGTTGTTATATAGCTATTAGTTGATGACATTGTGATAGTTTTAGACCAAAAATATTAAAGGTATGATAGGAATAATTTGCCAATTAAATAATTTTTATCTAACCTGCCAAGAATGACAACTCATTAAGAACACACTTGAGCAAATGATCATTTTCTTAATTACTGATTAGATGTACTTCTCAATATACCAATCACAAGGTCATAGAAAAAAATGATTCAGTTCAAATTATTTGAAGAATTTGACATTAATTATGACTGTATGAATTACTTTAAGAGAACTTTGCTAATATCACAAATTGCTTTCACTGCTCTTTGGCTATTTAGTCCAAATATTTAAACCCAACTGCATTCTGAAATTCAGAGTTTTTGTCAAAATCTTACTAAGACTTCCCTTCATATCTAGACTTAAATAAAAAATAAATTTACAAATTTGTCAGTGATACTAAGTAGAAAATCTTGTAAAGCAGTAATAAACTGGAGATATTGCTTGGTATTAACAAAAAGCAAAGGCTTATAAACCTAGGATATAGATAAACCTGCCAATAGAATCACAATTTTAAACACAAGGCTTTATTGAAGTGATAAATTAGTGTAAGAATGGCTTTAAATTAGTTTATTAGTCTTTATGATCATTCAGTTGACTTCTACTTGCAGAAGTATCAGAAAGGAAGATAAATTCAGTAGAATGTACTGAAAGAGTTAGATTTCATAGGGAACAAGAAAGTGAAGGAAATGTCTCTTCCCCATCAACCCCCACAAACAAAATATCTAAAAACTAAGCAAATAATAAAACAAAAAAGATGCCTTTATCATGAAAGGCAAGAAAGCATAAGAATATTTTAGAGGCAATTTTCCTTTTTTTAAATTGTAGCATGCAGAATTCATTTATTTAATATTCCACATTAAACATTTCAACACGGAGAATAAAAAAAAACCACAATTATTTTAATTCTATCATCATTCCAACTACGCTCTACTATGTCACATTTTGACCAATATTATAGACTAAATTGAATCTTCCTAAAATGCCTAACTTAAAAACCTAGCTTAATATGTCTATATTTGGAGGGTGGGCCTTCAAAAAGATAACAAAAGTTAAATGATATCATAAGGTTGTGGTCCCGATTCAACAAGACTGTACATATGTAAGAAGAAAAAGAGACACCATGAATGAGAGTACACAGAGAAAAAGATCATGTGAATAAGACTCTGAAAACCAAGGAACCTGTTGGAAGTCCAGTTTCCAAAAGTTTGGGTAAAAAAAAAAAAAAAAAAGCATTTCATTCTGTTATTTTGTTATGACATTTTAGATGACTAGGGCTAGGTCCTATTTTTTTTAATTTCTGTCAAATATCTATATAAATCAAAATAAAAAAAATATTAACAACTCTATTAGGATTTAGGTCCCTGTAACTCAAACATTTCAGTCTACTACCTATGGGAACTAAAATGTTTCACACATTTTGCTTTTACCCCTGTAGAATGGTGACATGGGCCGGATGAAAGCCAGTACTGGTGCAGTCAGTGATGACTGAACAATATGGTGGCAATCACAGCAGAGGATAAGAGCAAAAATATAACAACATTACACTTGATTTGAGCAAAGAAATGGAAATAGACATCAGCTTGTGTGATTTGAAGGGAAGTATTGGTAATTAAGTCAAAGACAAATTTGATTACATGATCTAAGTCTTGAGTTTTGAAAAGACATGGCTAAATTTCATCAGAATTTTGAGTACACTCAAACTTTTGAGCACCATTTTATAAAGCATGCTTCTAAATTAAACTAATGGTATTGTTTCTTTCTTATGAATTCCAGCATACCGTATATTCTGCTCAAACTTATATTTTATTTATGCAAGCCTCAGTTTTGTGGTAAGTTCACAAACTTTTTATCCACTTTTTGTGTGCATTACAACACACAGAGCAGTACCATATGAAGCTGGGCTCTCTAGAAATATTTCTTATATAACAGAGCTCTGCAATGGACCAGAGATTTTTAACAATTAAGTCATACTAAAGTCTGGTTCTAAGTTCAATGTTCTAATGAATGTACTCATTCTTGGTGTCCCTTCCTCTTCTTATAAAATCCCAGTGTTATTACACTAAGACCCCAACCATATGATATCTAATTTTAGTTACATTCTTAAAGGCCCACCTTCCAAATACAGACCTATCAAGTTATAGGTACTAGGCTCAATGTTCTAATGAATGTAGCTGAATGTTTTAATGGACATAGTTCCAATGCACATAGAACACAATTGGCACACTTACTTTGAATAACAGCCAGTATGAATCATGCTGAACTCTTTGGAAGTATTTCCTTCTTTGATATTTGATACTATTCAACTATTCAATTGGTACTTTGATACTATTATCAGGCATGCACAGCATTTCCGGGTGTGTGTTCTGGTATTGTATACAAAATTAAAACATAATTTAAAATAACACCTCTAAAGCAAATATATCTTTCCTTCTTTTTCAGACTTAAAAAGGAAAGCTATGCTCAATCTTGTTGACGAGTTTACAATGTCAATGTAATTATTTGTTTTTGCAGGTGCTTCTAAAGCATCAGTTAAGCACAGTATAGTTAGATTGACTAGTTTCATATGCATGAATGCTTCAGGCTTCAAAAAGAGAAAATTAACTTCTTAGATATTTCATCACTATTTACTTGAGACTTACAAGTACAGAATAAAATAGAAATGATCAAATTCTGTTTCTCTTAAGGCAAAATCAATAGTTTGTAAGAAAGTTAATTTCAAAAAATAAGGAGAAAACAAACACACGCAGAAGATGAGAGATTCATGCAATAGTCTAGTATCTGTAAAAAATATTTGGGAGAAAATCTTAATTTCATAGTTAAGAGACAAGCTGCTGTATTTTATCACCTGATGCTACTGACCTGTGTAGTTATCATTGCACATTTAGTAGGTCAATATCATGTTTTCAAGAAAGAAAATTTTTTTTAATATATGTTATCAAATACCTATTCTTTTAGGAGACCTAGGTACTCCATTTATTTTACACAAAATTCTATAATTCCCATAGCTAGAAAAGCAACCATATATTATTAATACACAATGTTTGTGATGAAAGAATGGATAATGCAAATTTATAATACTCCTTAAATATCACTACTAGATTAAATTAAATTCACTATTTTTCATGATAAAAATCTAGAACAATAAAATAAGAGAGTGAAAAGCAAGGGTAGGAGAGTGAAAACTCAAATCACAGACCCGAGAAGAATTCATAATATATATGTGCATGTGTGTGTGTGTGTGTGTACATATTACAAAGATCTAGAATTTGTACCTAGAAAAAGCAAGAACACAACACATTAAAAAGAGAAAGATAAACAACTCTCTTTCAGAACAGGAAATGCTTAAATAATCTTCATAGATTAATATCTGTGTGGACAATAAGAATGAATATCTGAGGTGTTCATCATTATTAATTATTATAAAAATTAAACTAAACTTCAAAAGATACCAATAACTATGAGAATAATTATATTATGAAAAAAATTGAAATATTTGGAATTCATATCACCAGCATGGTGACAATACAATTGGTACATGTATTTAAATAATGGCAATGTATGAATAAGGTTGAATTTTTTGAAACTATCTCCTTTAACTAGCAATTCTATTACTAGATATATGCTCAAGAAAATGAATATATGCACTATATGAATATAAGAGCATAGTCATAATAGCTATATTTATTATGGCTAAAACTACAAACAATCATACAAATTCAATCATCTACCAACTTCAGAAGAAAAAATTAGCAACTAATTGAATTTCTTTGGTACCATGTAGAAAACTTTTTTATTAAAAGTAAGTTTTAAAGTAATTTTAGGTTTAGTGAAAAATTCTTGTTCTATGCATTGATTTACCTTCTTGATGTCTAAAATGCATAAAGCAGAATTTTCTTTCAATAAAAATTCCAGTTCACTTTAAGTTTGTAAATAGTTTCATCTTCATACATAAAGAGGCAGCTCTGCCATATCATTACTCTATATTGAAAAAACTTTGCTATACTTTCAGAGTGAGACTTAAGTCCTAAAATATTTTGTAGTAATATCAAAAGATGTGACATTCTCAGATATTTCTAAAGATTTGATATTTTTATAGATTTGCTATGTTTTACAATTTGTATTTAGTTATGAACTTTAATGAATTTAAAAAAATTCCAAAAATAGCAAAACTATAACCAGGAAAGAACATAATATTTAAAAGAATACTTTTAATTTCTGAGTACTGCAATACATAATTTCTTCTCCTGATACTTCTTCAGAAGTAACTTCCCAAGTGAGATGTATGGCCATTCATTTTCTCTCTCTCTCTCTCTCTCTCTCTCTCTCTCTCTCTCTCTCTCTCTCTCTTTAACTTTTTACAGGCAGTTGAGAGAGTTGGAGAATTTGAGTCAGTACAAAGAACAGGAGGAATTCACTTTCATATTTGAACATAAATTAAGGTATGCACATTGGACCTTGACTGATGCTAAATATAAGATTTATCTATTTCATCTTTTATAATGTCTTCTTTATTATACTGCATATAGAAATGTCAATGAAAACTATTAAACTAGAAAATACTTTATGAAAGCAATAAAATACTAGTTTGCATTACATTTCGATGATAAATTATCAAAACTATTTTCATTATCCCTTTTTCTAGTACAGTTTCTTTGCTACTCATTGGAAACTCTCTGGGCATCTACAAGGTCACTTCATGTATCCACCAATAGTCACTGGAAGTAGAAGAAAAACATCCTGCACTGGTGACATGATTGTTTTAATTATAAGAAACAACATATATAATTTTCTCTGTAGAGAAAGTTATAAAAAGAATGCAGAAATAAAAGTGTGAACTCTACTAATTAACAGGAAAAATGTTCTGCAAAATTCTTTGAAACAGGTGAAAAGTGGTTGAATTAAAAACATTTTTTACAAGTTACTTTGTAGAAAAATAGATGCTTTCATAAATATTTTTCAAGAAATGTTTTCTAATCATTTTAAATTCAGTTATCACTATTTTCCAGAAGTCAGACACAGTTTGCTTTCAGGAAGTTTACACTGTATTTAAAAAGAGCACTTGCTCCAAGTTTACTCAAAGCATGAAAGACAGGGAAGAAACCAAGATTTTCAGAATTAGAAATGAAAACAAAATTTAACTGTTACGAAATAAGTTCACATTTCTATATATGATCTCTATAACTACATAATTCACATGAACAAATATAACCACAAAATAGTGCAGGTAAGAATTTCAGAACATAAAGAATTAGCTGAAGGGATATTGACAAAAAAGCTGCAATAAATCTTTCATTTAAATTTTTGATGGTTTTTACTGCATAATGAAAAGGACATGAAAGGAAAAATATCAAAATCACAGGGGAAATATTTTGCATCACTTAAATATATATATTTATGTACATATTGCATTATATATGTAAGTTCATTATATATATTTTATATGTATATATGTAAGTTCATTTTACCTCTGCTACCAGTTGTTGAAGAGATGGAGAAGCTACAGAAGATAGCCTTGTATTGCCTCTTATTGGACTATGGAGGCTAACATAAGTCACAACATTTCTCTGCAGAACTATCTTGAAATCCTAAAAGACAAAGAAATAAATTGGTCTTTAGCAAATAAAAGTCAATCCTACGTTATCTGTCACATGCTGAATAAAACTTACTTCCTGCTTAAACATGTTATAATTGTCTTAGCATTTTTTAAGCATGCAGTTCCATATGAGTTAATAGAACAAATAAAGGTCATAAAATATGTAACTAGAAATAGTGGATATTATTTATATTATATAGTAAAGTAGTTTAAGGTATATTGCTGATAAAATAAAATTTAAGGGATATTCTTGAATAGATAACATAGTCTAAATTCAACTTCAAAATACAAAATGGAGTATTAACTTGTCACAGCACTAAATTTTGTAGCTGCTAAATTAGAGAATAGACGTGGGTAAACTAAAATTTCCTCTGACTCAATGAATTGATTTTTTTCATGAAATGTTTTTTTAAGCAAAATGGAACATAATACATGCATATTCCTAAGCATGTTATCTGAAATAAAACCTTATCCATTTCATATGAAATTGGTGGGATATAATGATTTAGTAGAAAAATCTTTCTACTGTTTTGTTTAAACTTAACTGTCCTTACAAAATTTAAAAAAAAAATCATTACACCTTTTAACATTAAGAAGTCTTTCTGCTATTTTCCTTCTTTTCTAGCACAAGCATTTAATGAGTAATTATCATATTAACAGTTCTATGGAAATGTGCTTAAAATGTTATCACTTCATTTCTTAGGAGCTATCAGGTGAAAGATTGCAAGAACTTGTATATCCAGCAATTTTATAATGTTTCTTATATTTTATGTTGAAAATTCAGCTATACCTCTTCAAAAGAGATGAAAAGAAAATTCACTTAATACAAGTATTATAAGTGATCAGAAGTGATGAACTTTAGGTAGTCCATGTTATACCAAGGTATTCCTTTTTCAAATCTATTGTTATAAAAGTGATAAAGGAAAAAGGCTCTATGTAACACACTGCCACAAACACACTGTCTATATGTGTCTATTTAATTCTTGTAGAACATTAAATTTAATTCTTTAGAGCATTCAATAGAGTCACTATTGTAAGGTTTGTGGCATCAAGTTTTGGAAAAGTTTATTTTTCCCATGATCATGTTCTATGAAAGAGAGAATTTGAACTCAGATTTCTTTGACTGTAAAATCTCTACTAATTCTACAATAGCCGTTGGGAAGAATATTCTGAAGAGAAGAATATGTTTGTAAAGAATATGTTTTGCAATGTTATAATTTTTCTCAAGGTTAAACATCAGCATATTTCAATCCTCTAGTGACTATCATTATAAATTCTATTTTAAGTGTATTGACCAATATTACTAAATACTTACAATTACCATTGTAAATATGAGGGAGTTTAGTGAAAATTACAAAAGGTACTATAACAAGTGCTTTCCTTAGTGATCTTCACTGAAGAGAATATCAAAAGCTAAAATGTAATTTTGATTTCAGTTTAAGGAAAATGATTTGTTTCAGGGGTAGATCTGATAAGAAAAGAGAGAATTCCCAATGCCACCTCAGTCATAGTTATCAAATGTCATCATGAACTGCATTGAAATTATATACATTATATATACATCTACAGATAGATAGATAGATAGATAGATAGATAGATAGATAGATAGATAGATACTCATTCTAAGTTGCTGAACTTTTGAATAAGATTTATTTCTAACAAACATTTTCTTATATATTCCCACATTATAGTAGTTCCGTTTTTACAATTTGTTTATTGAGAAAATATGAAATTATCAAAAGGACAACAGATCTAGTAAAACAAAAAGTTGTATTTTATTAACCATAGAATATCTATTTTCATTTAGAAATGTAATTGTTCCTGTACATACAAAGACACATTATTGCTCAATTTTAAGGTTATGATACTGGAGGTTCTATAATTAACTTAAGGGATATTTACATCAAGCTTCCCAGGATATTAAAATGAGTAAATACCAATGTTAGATAAGCCTACTTAGGAAACATAGCTTAGAAATTCATATGTTAATTTAGGGTTAACCTAAAATGATTGTCAAAGATACTAGATAGATATCTAGAAGGCTATATAATAACTTTTTAGAATCTGAAAAAATATTTAAAGACATTTTCTTAAAATGTACCTATTAGTACAAGAAAAATAAACCTTTTTATTCTAACAAAAGAGTTCTGAATGGCTAAAATCAACCCAAAGCACAAATATATTCCCAAATTGTTTTTCATCTTTATAAAAGTAAGCAATTTGGAAAAGAGGCTTGAGAAATTGGTTCAGTTATATTTTCCTTCTTACTAAAAATTTGTCAGTTTAAAAAAGGTTTTTCAGCAATGATTTTTTTATTTGAATTAGTTCTTTAGAATATTGAATAAACATTCACACCACTAATTTGCATATGACAAAGCATTCCAATTTGCAATGTGTGACTCTTAATAAACTTTACAATGGAAAATGTTTCTCATTTTTAAGATTTATTTCTTTCAAGTCAAAAAGACCTATTTTTTAGTATACCTTTTAGATATTTTCTGGGTTTGAAAGCTGTGTTTTTTTATATATATATATAAATAATCAGAATTTCTTTCTCATTAGAGATGTAGGACTTTTTCTTCAAAGTTGAAGCAGTGAAAGTAATAGACTATCACATGTTTCTATATTTCTAGCAGAAATTGCATCAGTTTTAATCTCCCTAGTTTATTTTCAGTGAGTATCTTTATAAAATAATATTATAAAGTGTTATAAATAATGTAGAGTTGTAACACTTTTTTGTTATCTTATAACAAATTATAATGAAGTAAATTGCAATGTAGACAATGGAATTTAGCTTAATAACAAGAAAGATTTATTGATTTTGGTATGATACCAGGTTACGCATTCAGTATTTTATGTATAGTATTACAAAGAAAGGAATTATAAAAGGATATACACAGTTATCTGAAAAGGCCTTAAACTATTTCCCCTTTCAATTACATATTTGTAGTAAGCCATATTTTTTTATGTATGTGAACCACAACAACATATTGCCACAAACTGAATGTTGAAACAAATATGGAAGTGTGGGAGCTGACTCAATGAGGGACCCATGTGATACAGTACCCATGCGGTGGAAGCACCCATGAGGTAACGGCAATCACGGTCGTAGCTCTCTGCCCCCACAGGAGGGGTGTTTCTGAGAACTAACCTTCATAAAGGGTGCTGTCCTCAGACTCCAGGCAAGGGAGTTTTCGAGATGGC
>PVHY01028312.1:0-15328 GCA_004024945.1 Uropsilus gracilis | reverse complement strand
TTGTTTGCACACCCTTTATATACCCTGATTTCCCGCCTTCCAGGAAATCTGTTTCACCTTGACTATTTCACCTCTTTCTTCCCCCTGCATCCCCCTGAAGGGAAATTCCAGCTAAGGTCATTCCCCCATTTTAACATTACCTGTCCTTGAAATCTGCAATCTTAAACAGGAGACAATGGGGGGGGGCACACCCTATCAGAACTAGGTCTCACTATGTGCCCCTGGCAGGACTCGAACCATGATACCTGGCCCCGGCCGTGGCTTCCTAGGCTGCCACCTATAGGCATGCGCCCCCATGCCGGCCCCTGTGTCTTTTCTCCTTAATAAGCTTTTCCTCTTACCTCTCTAAATGAATTTGCCTCTTTTTGTTTGCTTGCCTGTTTTGCCACGGCTTTGTCAGACACCAACTGGGTAGGACTCAGTGCTGCTGCTGCAGTCTGGGGTCTCTTCTTGACTGGGGTACTGGACCTAAAGCCTGAAACTGTAGTCACAGTAATATCAGTTAACACACTTGAAAGAATGCTTGTATAGTTTACTGAGTGTTTTCTCTGTTTTACAATGGAAGATTTTACTTACTCCTCCCACCCGCTCACTAACTATTACTGAGATCAGAAATAGAGGATCCCCTAGGGAGAGACCTAAACAGGTAGGGGACCTCCAAGAAGAAACCATGAGAAATACATGCAAGAGACTTAAGAAAAATTAACTTCAAAGCCATTTCTGACGATAGCCAGACAGAAGGGCACCTGTGACAAACACCTGGGGTCTCCTGATACAAAAACATGGAAAGTGATATTGACAAAACACACAACAGTATTGCTGCAAGTTTTGAGCAGTTTGTCACGTAGTCATCTGGTTTGCCCTGCAAAGTTATACATAGGGAGTCCATCCTCTCTGTGACTTCAGTCAATCACACTAAGGACTGGTGGAGTTCATTAGCTATTCATAGAAAGCATATAAAACATTAACCTGGACAACCTTGTTGGTAATCTCCTGGGTTTTTTTTTTCTGATTTTTTATTTATTTTATTTCTGATTTATTTATTTCTGATCTATTACTACGTCACATCTTTGGCAAATAAAATTGCCTTCTTCAACTCACATGTGTGTGCGTGCGTGTGCGCGTGCACATGCGCATGCATTCTTGAAGAACTTTTTATATCTTCCAAGAGACAGAAAAACAAGTCAAAAACCCTGCTTCATCACCTATATGATTACCTATATTGCTATCTTGCTGAAAATAATCTTTGTTTCCACCCTCTGATGATACCAATACATATCTATGTTTGCACAACCAGCATTATAATGTCTTTAATTTTGAGTTCAAAAGGACAAATTCTGAAAAATATTTTTTCTTAATTTGTGAAGTTTTTTACGTAAAAGACTTACAATTGTGTGCAAATTAAACTATATTATTATGTATTTAGTCAATCTTTCATTATTTGTGAGAGAAAAAAATGAGATACTCAGAGAAATACTGGACATGTGTTCTCTGCACTTCTGGCTCATTAATCACATTGGTCAACTACTCCATGTTTAGGATACATACCTACAACAGAGCTATCACTGTGGAACAGTGAGCACCAATGTTATTCTGTATTCTTTTTTTTTTTTTTTTTGAGACTGGTTTCACTATCTTTGCTTGTGGAACCGCAGGCTCATGTTGCCCAGGGTACCACTGACTCAAGCAATCCCCAGCCTCAGTTTCCCACATAGCTGGGATTAGAGGCATGCACCACCATGCCCAGCTATTTTTTGGGGATTAGATCTTGCTATGTTGCCTGAACGGGACTCGAACCCCGATGTTTTTCTGTACTCTTAAAAAATAAATGAAGGAGGAGAAGGAGAACTGGGAAATAAATACTATTTCTAAATGATGCATAAAATTCAGTACTACTTAGCAATATACTTAGCACTGTCTTCAAAATTTGGGTCTACCATTCATATTGTTATTTTATTAAATTGCCCATGTCTGACTTCACCATTGCTTCCACTGATACCCTTCCAATGTGCTTCTTTCTTTCCTTTTTATTTTTTGACTGGTGCCATCTGTCATCATCTGATTTTCCATGCTGAGTGGCTTTGCATGTGATGAATACTGGTTTCCTAGCCATTTGGACCTCATAGTTCTCCATGAACGAAGAGAATCTCACTGTGGCTGGATTCAGATACCTGACTCATCTGAATTTCCTGCAGACACTAAAAGCTGAAATGGAATGTCAATCAAGTATTTTTTGTTCAGGCCAGGGTGGAGGTTAGGGCTAGGTGTGTGTGTGTGTGTGTGTGTGTGTGTGTACATGTGTGTGCTCATTTGGAGAGGACAGGCTAAATCCCATTGCTCAATAAAGCAAGGAACAGATGGTACTGTCAGTTCTAGGCACAGCATAATCACACACCATATGAGCATTCCCAAATAGTGCCACATACGCAAACCCAAGCTGCCAGCAATTCCTCTGATATTTAAATCCCCAGAGCTTGGAGGAGAGCATATTGAACCACATTCCTTTGTACAATCAGAAGTGCTTGACTTTCTGCCTTCCTTCTGCATTCCTTCCCCCACCCTGCTTCCTGGGTCAAGTTGGAGAAGAGCTTCAAATTGAAATTTTATGAAATCAAGTCTTTCGTCATTTTTATCTCTAGTGACATGCAGTAAAGCTAGAAAACAAATGAGTAGTACTCATCACAATAAATTTGAAAACTACCTAATCACTGAACAAATATATAGAAATCTCCCTTTATTGGGAAAAGTCTAAGTGGAATAGCCAAAAAAAAAAAAAAAAAAAAAAAAAAAAAAAGAAAAGAAAAAGAAAAAAGGAAAAGGATACAGTCCCTGCCCTCAAGCCAGTAATAAGTCAGAGCACATAAGAACACACAATGCGGTCACTTAGCAGGTTGGAACAGAAACAGCATAAAGTGAAAAAGAGTTGAAACAAATAAATGACATCATGCAGACAGTGGCCATGATGATAGCCTTTGAGAAATTTGGGTCAAAACTACAGACCAGGGGTCTGTAATTTTCAAGTGAGTTCATAATACATATATATATATATAATAAATAATAGTAATGCAATAATTAGAAAAATATCGTATATACATATAATTTGGGTTATATATATGTATATATAAGAAACCAGAATTATTTCTACTTCTATCATTTGTCTTTAAGTTCATGGGAAATTAAAATGAGAAGGAAATATTTTATTAACTTGTTTTTGGATGTATGAATTTTTTTTCCTCATTAAAGAAATCCTCTCAAAAACAATTTCTCTTCTGAAGAATTTCAATCCAATTGGAACTGCTACTTGAGTGCAAGTTCATATTATCACTTTGGAAAAGTAGGGCTAAGTATAGGTTTAGCCTACGAACCAATAAGTGTACTTTTATGTACATATTTACCAAAGAACCCATTTTAAAATATTACTAGCAGCATTATTTAGTCCCAAACTGGAAGTTGTCCAAATGGCCATGAATATTAAAAATAACCACTAGATAATAAAATATTCACTCGCTGGAATGCCATGCAAGGATAGGTATGATATAGAGCTATATACACCTGAAAGATCTCACACATGAAATTGAGCAAAGAAGCCAGATACAAAAGATAATACATGATACTTTTTTTTTTTACAATGTATATACACACTGATCAAGTAATTTGTGGTGTTGAACTTGGGGTGACTATTATCTTGGAGGAAAAGGAATTGGTTGGGAGCACAAGGAAATCTTCTGAGGTATTGATAATGTGTTATTTCTTTTTCAAGGTTCTGGTTAAATGACTGTATTCCATTTATGAAAAATTATGAAATTTTATTTAATGTTTTATATACTTTCCTAAAGATTTTAATAAGTCTAATATCTTCTCAAACTAAGCCTAGATTTCTCAAAATAAGCATAAAATAAATTAATTGGTTTTGTTTTTGTCTTTGAAACCAGGTTTTTGTCTTACTATTGTGAAAATTTCACTTGATCTATAATTGGTATATCTGTGTGGTAATATATATTTTATTTTACAAGCAAAGTCTGGTCAGGATTGGTGTTCTTTAGGTTCTCCTTAGAAACTGTTCAACAAAGTACTGTCATTATTTTGTTTCCTTTTGATATCTATTCCATCTCTACAGACTCTCTCACTCATTTCAGGGCTTTAATTTCCTCTGTTGATGAGAGGATACTCTCATTTCTAGCATTTTCTATCCTTAGTACCGAAAACTTAATGGCATCATATTTAAACATATCACAGGACCTTTAAAGGTAGAAGACAAAATGGAATGTGACATCTCTCTATCTAAAGCTCCCTTCCCTTCTGCCTTCCCTGTGAAAGGCCAGTTATCCACTCAGTAATCCAGTTCACCGATCAGAGAGTCATTTGAGACTCTACTTTTTGTCACTCCCTACGTCTAATTAGTCCATAGGTTGTGTCAGTTCTACCTTCTAAATATCTTTTAGATCCTTATTCTCTTTCCTTCCAAACCCATTCAACAAATGAATTGGAGTAAATGAATCCCCACAGTCACCACACTCCTGATTTTCATCCAGTTACTTTCCACACATTTGTTCCTTTGAGAGATAATCACATAAATAATAGGTATTCTGCCAGTTGTTTAGAACAAAAATTGATGGGTCATCTTTGAGTCTCTTTTTCTTATACATTCATTTGGATAGATTTTTCTTCAAAATGTACCAAGATATGGCCATTTTTACCATTCTCTTCCTATCCTTACCACCTTGATTCAATACACATCACTCATTCACACACATTCAATACACTCCAATCAACACAGGCACTCTCACAGTGTATCTTATGTTCCATCCATCCATCCTCATGACCCAGTTTCCTGTGTCCTCAAACGTCACACCACTGTGTTTGTGTGCACCCTCTTCATACTACTTGGGATGTCCATTCTCCCCTTAGTCTTTATCTAAGGTAAACCTATACCCCCATTTTTCTCTAAGAAATCATGCTTGGATTTTTCAGGTTGAGCTACTAATCTGTTTTTATCTTTTTATTCTGAATGTGGAGCATATTGCTTGGCATGTAATTGGGTCTTACAAATTCAGAGATATTGATGATGAATTAACCTACTATACTCAAAACCTTGTTATAATGCTTCTTGCAAACATTTGTTATAATAATTATCCCTTCCTATAGCAATTTTTGATTCCTATGTTTAACTTCTTACCAGGTTATGAGTTAAAGTCAAAATTTGTGTCTTAATCATTTTTGCATCCTTTATATTCTTAAACATGTTTAAGGATAAAATGCTAAATGAAGTAAGAGGACAAATGAGCTGAGAGTGCATTTATAAGTCTCTGTTTCTTGCTAATTGCTATGGCTTCTTTAAAATTCATATGCTGAAACCCTAACATTCAATTTGGTATAGATGAGGTCAAAAGGGTGGGGTCCTCATCACAGGATTAGTGCCCTTATCAGAAGAGACCCCAGAACCCAGAATGTAAATTAAGCTCTCTCACTCTTACACACACACACACACACACACACACACACACACACCCCCCATACCCACCCTCCATTCTCCCTACTAGGTGAGTACATAGCTTGAATGCACACATTGTAGGTAGAAGTGCTAGCTATTCTGGTACCCTGGGCTTAGACTTCCTGTATTTCAAACTGTGAGAAAATTAATACCTGTTGTTTCAGCTATTCAGTTTATGATATCTTGGTATGGCACCCTGAGCAGACAAATATACTATCCTACATGAATAAGCTATTTTTGTTATTGTTGAGAGTTTGATTAGGTACCTCACTGAAAATACACATAAAAATTTCACTATCAATTATTGATTTGTCTATATTTTACAATTCAATGGACTAGCAAATGACAATAAGGCCAAGCTCAATCAGCCTGTCATAGTACAAAGTTATAAATGTTATCTTTAGCCACAACCAGTCCCACACTTTCATCTAAAGAAAGTGGAACTGAATAACTTTAGTGCTGGAAAATTAATCCAAAGCTCATTTCCTCCTAGCAGGAATCTCTAAGTGCCATGTTTATAAATGAAGAACAAAATATAATTATTATACACTTCAATTACTTTCCTATAACTGTTAACATTGGTAACTAATTTTGTTCTTAACTTATAGGACAATGAATGGCACTTCATTTATGCCACTCCACTTAACTTTTATAAAAAAATCAAGTTTTCAAGAATCCAACTCTATTTAGAAAAACAAGGAAATTCCTTAAAAATATTTAATTAAAATAATTTTTACATTTCTCTCTAGAGAGAATTCACCTTGATCAGTAGATCCCAATGGAAGAAACACTGATGGCATACCTATATGTATTTACAGCTTCTGGTTTAATGTCTTTAAATCTAGCATATGTCCTTGACAGAATACACTGGGTAACTGTTCATAACACACATTTTCTTGGACTGTTGCCAATGGGAAGGGTGCAGCAAATTATCACTTTGAAACCAGAAAATGCAAGTAAAGTTATAACCTTCTGGTTGATTGCCTAATTCTTTTAATTTGGAGAGTCAACTTAATATTCACAAAGGAGAATATTCCAAGAGTGTATTTAAAACACACAAGGTAGGAAGAGATTAAAGCCAAACATTCTCTTTTTTAAGTTTCTTACAAAGAATTGCACTCCAATTCTGCAATCTTTCCTTATCTGCTGTACTTGCTTATCTTAAATGAATAATAAGAAAGAAAACAGTATGTTAGTGGATTAGTTAGTGGTTAAAACACAACTATGCATGATTGCACGAAGTTCCTTGCTTAAAAAAAAAAAAAAAAACTTAACAAAAAGCAAAAACAAACAACAATAAAAACAAATCCAATAAGATAAAGGCTGACTCCATAGGTTTTACAGTCACACACTGACATTACTGGAATGAAACAAATCAAAATGGACAGGGTTTAATCTCACCAAGCCCGATTTCTTACTGAAATCGGGTGGGAAAACAGACAAAACCGGGTGCTTACCCAAACTTACAAAGGGATAGCAACCACCCTTTAAAAGACAGCCGCACACCAGGCTCTTCCCTACCCGTGCATGCAGTAGCAAGACCACATAAACCTTAAAAGGGAGGCAAAACCAAATTTACTTAATAAAATACAAATGAGACAAGAGTCACTGAGGTGTACGAGGGAACCCCTTTAGTAATCTTACCACACAATGCACTCTCTAGTCCAAAGCGCACATGGCTTTAGTAGTCGTGTGTGTCCACAAAATGGCAATTGCCCTACCTTAAGCTGGATGAAGGAGTTAAGATGGCGTTGCCACTTCTTCAGAAGACACAGTTACACTCCCTCTAAGGCAGAAGAAGCCAAGATGGCATCGTCAATCCTTCTCCGAAAGCAGGAGATTCAGATCCAATGAGGAAGACCAGGGTGGTGTCCTCAATTCTTCTCCAAAAGGCACAGCTCCGGCATTTTTTCAGCTCCAACTCCAAAGTGGCCTGGCATCAGCAAAACTCACTCAATACAGCAACACAGCAAGCACTTCAGACATCTCACGTTGGAAACAGCAACACAGCAAACTCTCTTCAGTTTTCCAAAAGACTTCCAAACTTAACAGTTTCAAAATTAAACCAAGTTTTCAAGTAACACGTTTCCAAGAGAGCTTACACAGGTCACAAGTTTCTCCAACATGCTTCCCCAGGCTCCTCACTTGCCCAGGCTGGAAATGGAAGCCCACAGTATGACTTCCTTCCCTGCTCTGCTGTTCTGCATGGCAATGACAGCTCTGAGGCCTCCAGCCTCTCTACTACTCCTCCTTGTACCATACTTCTCCATTCTCTTCACTCTGTTCTGTTCTCTTCTCTCTTCCCTTCTGTTCTCTGTTTCTTTCCCTGTCTTTATCTCTGTCCCCTCCCTAAAGCTTTAATCCTCTTTTCTCCCAAGAAGGCTTAACTTCCCTTCTCCAAGTCTCCACCCATCAATACTAACAATAGTTATTTTAATGCATCAACACCAATACTGGAGGCCACAGTCCCCTAACACTACCTCCAAGCTCTCATTGCTTCATACCATCCCTCTGTGCCTCCTCTACTGCTTCCCTGGGCATTTTAAACTTTTGCCTTAAAAAGCACTATTTTATTTGGATGGTCATTAGTCTAGAAAACCAGAAAACTTGGTAAGACACCAAGCTTTCCCATTACCAAAGCAGTAAAATATTTACTGTATCAAACTAGCAGTATCACAGGTTTTCCCTACGCAAACTTACTTCAAGCTCAACAATAAAGAAAAATACAAATTCCAGCATACTGTCCCAGCAGCATAAACCTGGCTGTTCAAAATGGTAACTTGGACATTTCTCCCTAGCTTGTCTGGGAGGGAAATGACATTGGTGATGCTAATTCTGAAGGGAATGGATGTTTTAGTCATATTTATGATACTCTCTAGGATTCCAAGTGTAAAGACCAGAGATAGTCAATTGAATCCAGATATCTTTGGGTTAATTTGCAATGTAATCCAGGTAGATAATGGTTGTCTTACTGCCACACTCTGCAACTGTTTCTTACAAGCAAACTGTCTAACCAGTTTTACTGGTAACAGCACTAGCACTGCTAGAGACCAGCTAAGCAGGGTGCTGAAGCTGGCTGTCTCCAGAGAGTTTTCAAGATCATTCATCAAGACAATTGTCTCTATTTTGACCTGAAGTTAACATCTACTAACAGTTCTGATTAGCTTTTGAGTTTTGTGATATTGAGCATATTTTCTAGCTCTAAAGTTCACTGATGATCAAAATACTGTGCTCAATAAAAAAAACAAGACTGTGCATGAGCCCTAAATACAAGCAGAACTCTGAATTTTTTATTCAAAGAAGATAACTGTAAAAAAATTTTTGACGCTGATTGGTGAACATGTTAATCTTTAGAAAAGTTCCATAACCAGCAAACCCTCATGTCACGTCTTATTTCCATCTTCCTCTTTTTTTTTTTCAAAAAGAGACCTTTTAAGTTTATTAAAATTCATTACCCAAGTAACATGTAGTAGAGGAAGGCTGAACACCCATACATATTCTTAGGCTCCCTGCAATTCTACTCCTCCAAATATCGACACAATTTAGGAGTCATTCAATTATCAGGGCACACAGCAAGAACCCCAAGGAAAGTTGAGTTCAACTTACCCTGATATCGTTACTGATGCATTTAATCAAATCATGTACAAAGGCATTAAATATTTTATCGAAGTCTATTTTAAGTTGCTTTATCTCTTGAAAGACACTAATACAAAATGATTTTCTCAGGTAAACGAGATTTAGCTGTGTTGGTGGGTAGTGCAGGCACAGCAGCTGTAGGTTTAATTAAACGTTTGCCTAACCATATAAAAAGACAGTGATATATCTTCATAGCATCTGGCAGATTCACCATCCTCCAGTCATTCTTTAATTAGCATGCTGGTGAATTTAATAGGAAATGGCTTTAACTCAGGAGCAGATGGCTCTTCTGAGTGACAAGAGGAATGACAATTTCTGTCATGTTTACTTCTTATGTAGCTATGTAGTCTGAAAGATCCCTTTGGAGCATGGGTCTGATGAAATCAGGGGTCAGATTTAATATCTTCTGAAAGCAACCAATTCTGAATCATATTCAGTTGAAAAAGTTTGACTAGTGAGCTTCCAGAAATGATTTCCCTTTGTCTCTCCATGTTCATTTCTCTTAATTTATGAGATTAGCCCTACAACTGCTAAATTTTTTATACAAATTTTTATAGATTCTCTGAGGCAGATAAACCCATGTTGTTAGACTCAATGCAGTATCAAGTGACAATCAGCATCAATTTTAAAGTTTAAAAAACATGAACCTCCTCTCCCTCTTAGCTGGCAATTGTATTGGTTTGAGAGAAAAAGGGAGGAGGAAATATTTTCTTAGTTGTTACTGAAATAAAGGAAAAAGGAAAAAAAACCATAAGGAATACAAAAAAATGTTCATAAATGTTGATGTGCCTTAGTTCTCTGGTGCTTATTTCTAGAACTTCTTTTGTATGTAAACATTGTGCCTGCAGCCTCAGGTGACTACACATAGTCCTGTGCAGTAGCCACGTAACATGCAGGAAATTTTACATTAGTTTATTTGATGTGGTTAAGATTAACCAAGTCAAAAATGCACAATTTATGTTTGGGTTGAGAGTTTTAGTGAAGTCAAGTGACCCTGGACTCTTTTTTAATAAGGAAGTTTTAGATTACTACTCAATCTACTTACCATTATTATCTGTTTAGGTTTTCTGTTTTTTAGGATCCATCTTGACAGGTCTTGAATTTCTAGAAATTTATTCATTATTCAGGTTCCCGAGGTAATTCTAGAATGTAGCTAGAGATGGAAATACTGCCTGGTGTACTTCAAAGTAGAAGGTCCAACAATATTCTGATAGCAGGACAAGACAGTCTGGTCAAGATGGGACAGGATCCTTCACAATGTGGGACTTTTGAGACCCCTGTCATTATAATCCTGAGAGTCTTAATTTTTTTAAAACAAAACTAACACATTTTTAAACTGCTGAATAATTTTTTTTCACAAATTTTAGGAAATGCAAACGATACAATTTCTAGGATATTGAAAGCATAGATATTTTAAAATAAAACACATTACTTTTCAAAATGCATGTCATGACTTCATAATATCACCTGCTATTAAAAATATATAAATAACTTCTCTAAGAATAAGATATTTTATGTCACCTTCTTCTTGAATTTGTATTTCCACTCCATTCCCTAACAGACTTATACTAGTTTTTATATTTTTATGCTTAAAAGTTTTACTAATCACCAAATATTGATAAAAATAGCTAGATACACTTAAATTTTAACTCAAAAATGTTTCAGGAAACTTAAGACTCAAGAATTTTTTCTTCCTGAACTATGTTATCATTGTAACTGTAAGTTAATTGTAATTGTAAGTTAATCAAATATTATAAACAGTACATATATCTTGTTCAAAAATTATCACGCAGAAAATAAAATTTTATTAAAATGATATCTCTTAATAAAACAGTTGAAGATTTAAAATAATCATTTGATAAATTCACAACTTATTCATGTATATAGCTAAAATGAGAAAGGAGTCAGCACTGATTTACTCTTTTTTTGCTCATGTTTTTAAATTAAAAAAAAAATTAGATCACATTGGTTTTCCACACTGCATATCATTTAGCAGTACATATTCACATCTCTTCAGATGTATGTTACCACACCATGCTCACCCCCAAAGTACCCATAACCCTCCTGCATAGACTATTGGGCTCCCCTTCCCCTTGATTTTTATTCTTATTTTGCATTTTTGTAGATAAAATTTCAAAGACAAATGAATGGGTGGGAACAAAACAAGTTTTGTTATAAGAATGTCATTTGATTCTTTGAACTCAGTTAAACAAAAAAATCACAGAGTGAATCTATCATCATTAGATTTAATCATCTTTCATCTGACAACTTGATTCTATCCTCTTTCAGTTTTGTTGAAAGCAACAAATTAGTAACCACCTGGCTGGTAAAAATGCCTCATTTATTTTCTTAATATGGACAATAAGGGATCTGGAATATGGAAAATTTTTTTGATATGGAAATTTTTCTTCATCTTTTGCTCCTATGAACAACCTACCACTCCCAAAGAACATGGTATATAAAGATGTGGTAAGGGTGGATTTCATGGACGTTGGCCTGGGACCTCTCAGAAGGGTCCTATACTTGCTTTAATGTATAGTTTTTACCATTTTGGAATTCTTCCTAATTTGGGATGAAGTTACTTTACATTTTCTCTGTATAGGGCCCTGTGAACTATGCCACTAATCCTGGGTGAGACATTTGCATTTCTTTTGTAATGTAGAACAAGAGCCTTGGAAAATGGGAAAGAAAGGAGTAGAGACCTAAAACAGGCACATCACCAGACAACAGTCTTAGTAAAGAGTACATGCTGAATTTAAGTAGTGTATATGGATGCTGATTTATAGTGATGTACACTGGACTTCTATATAATTGAGGTCTATAAACCAGTATTATTCCATTAAAATTTTTTAAACTAGAGTACATAAGAAACTTAAAGGTCTGGACAATAGATTTCCTTAATACCTTCTGAAAGATTACCAAGGGTGCAGTTTCACCACTACTGCTCTGTTTTTTGGTAGAGAGAGGACATGTGGCAAGACAATTGGTGTTTTACATTTCACTTCTTTTTCTTTTTTTTTTTTTTTTGAGACTAGGGTAGTCTGAACCTGCAGACTCAAGTGATCCCTAACAGTCTCCTAGATAGCTGGAATTACAGGCATGTGCCACTATGCCTGACCTTACATTTCACTTCTGAAAGAGATCATACAAGACTCCTAATCAATATCACCTAGTGTGAGCATTATTCATTTCACCAAGAAAAAATTATTGTTCATTTCCTTTATATTGCTCCCCCTTGTACATTTTGGTAAATATGTTTAAAGTGAGTAATCACTCCTGAATGGAAGTGGAATCTTAACTAAGAACCATAAAATGCTAACTAACTATATGCCTAAGTGTGAAACTATTTTTTTCAGATTAATTCATACCCAGCCACCTCACTGTTTTTATACTGAATTATTTTCCATTTCCACACTGACAATATCAGAGCAACCAGCTGATAGCCACTACAGGAAGTATGGGCTTCCTTACTCCAAATCATTTCTTGTTTTGTTTTGTTTTGAAATGGTATTATTTATTTTTGATAGTACATACATATGTATATATTTTATATCATTGTCCACCTTAAGGTTCTCCTACCATCTTGTCACCAGAGAGCCATCATCTTATCTCTTGTGCCCATGCCTCCCCCAATTTTACCCTCCACCCTCTCT
The DNA here is from genome assembly GCA_004024945.1 of Uropsilus gracilis. Taxonomy (NCBI): domain Eukaryota; kingdom Metazoa; phylum Chordata; class Mammalia; order Eulipotyphla; family Talpidae; genus Uropsilus; species Uropsilus gracilis. The sequence continues at coordinate 2,548 of PVHY01028312.1, read as the reverse complement.
CTTGCTCTATGCTTTAGTTTTACTGACAGTTAATTTAAAATTTTCCTTATCCTTTTGTTTATTTGTTTTCCCTATATCCCACATATAGGCAAGATCATCCGGCATTTCTCTTTATCTTTCTGGCTTATTTCCACTAACATGATTCCTTCTGGGTTCATCCATGTTATCACAAATGCATCATATTTCTCTTTTTTTGATTGATTAATAATATTCCTTTGTATACCACAAATTTCTGATTCATTCATCTATTTGGGCAACATTTGGGTAATTTCCAGATCCTGGCTATTATGTAAATAGTGCTGCAATAAACATCAAAATACAGATGTCCTTTTAAAAGCAAACTGGTCCAGACACTATGGAAAGCTGTGTGAAGAACCCTGATCTACAGAAAATGGAACTATCATTCAATCCAGCATTCCCACTTCTAGAAATCTACTCAAAGGATAAACAAAATATGATATTTTTATACCTCTCCTTGTGATATAGACAGAATATGACCCAGTTAGATCCAGGGGACTGAAGGGAGTAGTAGTAGTGTGGCATAGTCCCAGAGCAATATCAGAGTAGAATGGTGGAAACTACTCCTTCTGGTGGTTTTCTTGATTCACAACATCCAGGTTTTCATCCCAGGACTGAGGCATTTATTTGTATAATTTTGAAAACAATTATCTAGGTAAAAATATCACTAAATAAAGTATTTTCTTTCTTACATCTGAACTGATAAATATTTAGGATATTATAGACAAAATGAAGCAACTGAACTCCAGGATGGACCAGAAAGAGAAGTAGTGATAGTGGCGAGGAAAAGGAAAACAATTGGGTTACAGTGACTCCTAGTGACAGAAAGCTAACCAAAAAAGAAAACAATTGAAATTTAGGCAGAAGTGAAATTAACATCACCTTTTTATCAGGCACTTAACTGTACTTGCAATGAGGTGAGTGGTGTTTTAATTTCAGATCTACAGTTAATTGAATCAATAAATTTCTTTAAGTTCTACATTTTGTGTCTATGGTTTGTGTCTATACAATGATTCTAAGAGCTATTTGCCTGTTGTCACTTATAAGGAATTTACAAATTCGCAGGAGAAAATGATTCTTTCCAAATAAATCATCTCACTCTTTTTATAAAAAGCATGCAACTAGTATGAGTTGCTCAGGACACTATGACAAATGTAGGGAAAAAAAAGATTTATACATACACAAGATTTCAAGTCCACATATTATATATAGAGAAACTGTAATGGTAAGCGAATCATTTTAAGGATTTTTTTTTTTTTTTTTTGAGACTAGGTCTCGCTATTTTTGCCCGTGGAACCGCAGACTCTCATTGGCCAGTGTACCACAGACTCAAGTAATGCCCAGCCTCAGCTTCCCAAGTAGTTGGGATTACAGGTGCGTGCCACCAAGTCAGCTGTTTTTTTGGAACTAGGTCTCGCTACGGGTCCCAGGTGGGACTCGAACCGCGATCCCAAGCCCCGGTCGCTTCATAGGCTGAAACTTACAGGCACCAACCACCATGCCCGACCTCATTTTAAGGATTAAATTCAGTCAATTAAAACTCCTTTCTCTATCTTCTTTCCAGAATAGCATGAAATATGCAAGTCTTTTTATTTAATTTCTTCATTTAAAAGGTCTATTTTGATTTCTCTATGTCTTTGGGTATACTTTGAGTTTACATTTATATGATACATAACTTCCCACAAATTAAATCATCACTGATACTGTCATTTAAGTATAAAACGTCTATCTCCTTTACCCTTCCCATATTTTAAATAATTGTCTCAAATATTTCCTTTATATCCATTTAAAATCCATTTTTAAGTATTATTAGTTTTTGCTTAGATTATCAAACATAATTTAAAAAATTCAATTAGTATAGGCGAGTCTTTTATTTACTCATATATTTACTTGCCTTACTCTCTTTTCCATCTAGATTTGGGGAGCCTCTTTAGGCATCAATTTAGGGTAGGATTATTGATGTCAAATTCTTTCAGTTTTCCTTCATCTGAGAATGACTTGATTTCCTCTTTATTCCGGAAGGATGTTTTTATTGTATATAGGACTCTGGACCAACAGTTTTCTTTTCTTTTCTTTTCTTTTTTTCTTTCAGCTCTTGAGAAGTGTTGTGCCACTTTTTGTCTATGGTTTATGAGAAATTTATTCCCATTCTAATTGTTTCTACCCTTATCATATTCTCTCTCATTTTCTCTCTCTCTCTCTCTCTCTTCAATAGTTTTCTTTGTTCTTAGTTATTGGAAAATTGACTATGACATCTTGGCATGAATTTTCCTGATTTATCCATTTAGAATGCTCTGGGATTATTCAGTCTATAAATTAATGTCTTTTTGTAGCATTCAGGAACTCTAGGCTCTTTCTCTGGGTGCTTTTTAAGCCTCATCCTTTTTCTCTTCTCCATCAGAAACTCAACACAAATGCTGCATCTCCTATTCTACTCACATAGGCACCTGCGGCTCTATTATTCTTGTTCTTTTTATCTATCTATCTATCTATCTATCTATCTATCTATCTATCTATCTATCTATCTATC
>PVHY01028311.1:0-15353 GCA_004024945.1 Uropsilus gracilis | reverse complement strand
CCTCCCTCCCTCCCTCCCTCCCAGCAAATAATCTCTATTTGTAGAAACATATGAAACCATTGTCTAGTCCCTTTCCTAGAGATGTGGCCAAATATGCTGTCCTGAGATAATTAGATACATAAGTAGGTAGATTTTTTAAAAATAAGAGTTGAGGAAAGAAATCTTGGGAAAGGCAAGTGAAATGATATTCCCTAAGCAAAGTCTGGAGAAATATTGGACATAGTGATTTTATGTATGAAGTGTTTTGTATACCACCAGTGTAAGGACATTGGGAGAGAGGTTGATTTTTCTTTAAGACATGTACTTCTTCCTTTAAGAACCTGCCCACAGCCCACTTTTGCTCATGATATTCATTCATTTTTGTGTCAGCATTCTTCTGGAAAGAGAGATAATTTTTGATGTAAGTCCTAAAATTCATGTCCTCCCTCTTTCTAAAAGTTTAACCCTCTTTGTAGCAAATCCACAATGAAGAGGGACAGTCAGAAATTTTTCTCCGTTACCTTACGTAGGATACTCGTGGAGCTTGTACTGGGACCTGATCACTGCTTTACTCTACTAGTCAGGGCCTGGTGGCATTTCTGACTCCAGCTGTATCCCCATTGCATTCACTTTAGATCTTAGCAAGTTCTTAGCATTCTCAGCAACAGTCTGTTTTACTTGAATGGTTTTTGTGTGACCAAACTCCTGTGTGCTGAGCAAAAGGAGATACGTTTTCATTTGATATCACTGTATCAAATATCAAAAGTATTAAAGACTTCTGTGGAAAATGTTAAATATCAAAAGTATTAAAGACTTCTGTGGAAAATGTTTGTTTCCTTTGAAAGTTGAGCTTTTAATTGAGCTTATAATAATTCCTCAGTGAAAACTTTTGGTGAGCAGATGGGAGTGTCAGCTCTACTGAGTGACTCTTTTGGTCAGGGGAATGTGACCATAATGTGGTCCCACATCTGAGATTATAAAACTATCCCAAGTGTCATTTGGAATTATAAAACTAAGTCACATAGTCTTTGGGGGGGGGGGAGGGGGTTAATATCCCCCTTTCTAAAATTTTTGTATTCTGGAGTGATTATTCTTGATTTGAATGGCAACTGAAAAATGCCATTTCCTTTACTGTGTTATTGCTTAGCACATTCTTTCTCCTTTGTTTAATGTGTATAAATGGGACTGGTTCTTGCTCTTCTGTATTGTCTTTGACCTCATGGCAGGTGGCATTGGTCTCCCTGTGAAGGCTGTCCTTGTGTATTGTTTTCATAAGCTAAATAAGGCACAGAATAAAGACCAAAAGATAGACTTTCTGTTTGGGGTAGAAGCAAAAGGGAGGCTAGGCAATTTATAGTTTACATGTGAGTCTTGTTTGAAAACCTATTTGAAAAGAATATTTTTTGATTCTGTCTTGTCTTTCCTTCACCTTCTTCCCTTTTCTCCATACATGTAAGATATACATCATGGTTTTTCTATTTTAAAAATAGCACTAAAGTGATTGCCATTCTTGAATTAATTTTAAGCTTTTTCTATGATTATTTATTTTTAGGTGCGGTAGAAATGCCTTTCTAATGATAGTAAAATTTTTGTTGAACAGGGAAGAAAGAAGAACTTCAGTTCTAATCTGATGCTTATTATTCTGTGTCTACATAACAAGATACTCAAAGACATTTGATCTCATATCAACAATTTTATAATAGGCTTCTGACAGCTTTAGTGCTGAAAAATATCAAAAGTATTAAAGATTTCTGTGGAAAATGTTAAGCCTTTCCATTTACTACCATCATTCTCCCTTCCTCTATGACCATTTTCTTTACCAGTCTTCCTTCTTTACAACTATAGCTTCTCCATCTAAAGGTGTTGACATGTTTCTAGTCTCATTTTCTTTCTCCTTACTTCTTTATGTGCAGAAGGGTAGATAGCCCTTGACAGATCTTGGTAATGATGTTGAAGTTGTTTTCATCTCTAGGGAAGGCGTGGGGAATAGTCTCCTGGTATTTTTTCTTTCATGTATGAGGATTGCCTTTGCATCTATTATAAAACAAAACCAAACAGAAACACTGCTGCCACCACCAACAAAAACCTGGAGAGGGAAAATGGAGAAATTTGGATTGACCAAAGGATAAAGTTACCAGAGTATTTCTCCAGCTAGTAGCTGTATTAAACAAAAATTAATTTTTTGGAAGTGAAGAAATTTAAGATGATCTGTGAACTAAGCTGAAATGGAAAACTTTTCCCATATCCTATTAACCAAGTAATTGTTTCTGTTGCCATTAATATTATTATTATTATTTTGAGACTAGGTCTCGCTGTTTTTGCCCTTGAAACCACAGGCTCATGTTGCCCTTGGTACCACGGACTCAAACTACTCCCAGTCTCAGCTTCCCAGGTAGTTAGGATTACAGGCGCATTTTTTTCCACCCAGCTATTTTTTGGGGCTAGGTCTCTCTGTGTTGCCCCAGGTGGGACTCAAACTGCAACCCCCAGACCCCTGGGTGACTCCATAAGCTGTCACTTACAAGCATGCACCACTGTGTCCGGCATTGTTGCCATTAATTTGAACCCTATGAGCTGGCTATTATGTAAAGGTCAAAATAACTGAATAACAGTGATCTTAACAGAGTGAACCTAATGGAAAATTGATACCAAGGCGGTTTAGTTAGCATATTCCTCCCCTTGCTACTCCCCCAACCCTCCACCAAGTCTGTTCTTGAATCCAATGGACAGACAGCTGAGACAAAGCAATTCTCTCTCTTTATCTCTCTCTCCCCCCCTTTTAACAAATATGAAAGAATGTTTTGAGAGGCAACCTGTCAGAAAGTCAGGGTGACCGAAATTGTGGGGAAGAGCAAGAAAAGCACAGAAAGCAACAGAAAAAGCAGAAAAGGTAATTATTACATCCAGATTAATAGAAGGATACTAGACCTTTATAGAATGAGTGTAGGACTGGCCTTTATAGAATGAGTGTATTTATGGTTATTTTGTCCAATTGAGCTATATTGTGTTGTCCTTGAGGAGCATGGGTTATGCAATTTTTCATCACATTTCTGATATGCTTAGAAAAAGGGCTTCTTCCATCTACTGTAGTTAATTGATGCTGAGAAAGTTTGCTGCACCTAACAATAGTCCTTCTCCATGAAACACTCCATTGATACTTTTAGGACTCATTACCACTAACCAAACAGTAATGGTTTTATTAGTGTATTAATGGAGCCTGGTACTTGGAGGTCGGAACTTGGGGGAGGGGAAGAGGGTGCGGCTAGGAATATAAGGAATATGGCCAGGAGAAAAAGAATTCCTTTCTATTATTAGTGGTGACTTCCAGAAAATATGTTATGCAGATTCTGCTAAAACAGTGTGATAATCTAGAGATAATGTCTCTTTGAAAATGTATATTCTAGGATGCATTGAGTTAGTCCTAATAGAGAAAAACTAGAATTTTCTCAACAAAAGTCAGAAGGCAGAGTTTTCTATGACCTTTTTCAATAAAGTGGTTTGCTTTTCTAATAGTGCATGGAAGTGAACAACAAGTTGTATAAGATAGGGATAGTAATGCAAACGGGCCTGTTCTGGATTTCCCTTGTGGGCCACAAGTGATGTGGCCAAGAATGGCTTCTGTCCTAGTTGATATTTTTTGTGTTGTACTCAGGCCCTACCTTTCTTCTCTCCCTCTGTTTTTGTTTCTTACTTTTATTAGAGTAATTGCCATGAATGGTATTTACCCTTTACCATGAATGAATGGGATTATACATGTATTTCAGTTTTTCTCTGCCCTCTTAAGTTTGCTTTCTACCTGACCTACCTTTATTACATTGTTTCCTCCTTCTTATCATCTATTGGATTTAAGCAAAAATGTCCAATTGAAGATATGGAGGTCAGAGTAGAAGCAGTAGAAAGAGATATGGCTACCAAAGAACTTCAATTCTGGTCTCATGTTGTAGGAGGTGTGATGAGCTCTGCTTATATAATGTAGGCACAGAGCTGTCATCTTTGACCTTCTTCTTGAAGTACTGGATTGTGGTAAGGAAGAGAGTCACTTTCTCATGTGTGAAAACCAGTTATTTCTGACTGCTGCCCTTGCCTATCTAAATGTGCCAGTACTGGAAGCAAAAGATTTACAGAGTGTCAGTATCATCCTGTGCAGCCTTTTCTGACTGGTGCTTGCCAGCACTCCTACATCTTCACCAGTGTCAAAGAGGATTATAATGAATGTGTTCTGCCATCTGTTACTGTAGAAATCTACCAGTCAGTGGTAGTCCAATTTGACGATGGAGAACTAATCACCCAGAGAGAGAAAGCTGAATTTCAGCCACCTGGAGTGAGCAAATACTGTACAGAACAAGCAGTAACCTTGGTGAGCTCATCCTTGGTGATGTGTCCTTGACCCATCTGACCTTTAGGAAATAGTTTTCAGAAAGTTGAAACATGTGGCTCAACAGGAAGCAGAGAGGGAAGAAAAGAGGTGGAAAAGATTGCACAGCAGAAGAATGTGGCCATCACCACAACTGAGTGTGACTCTAAGGCATTGAACTGATCAGCCCACTTGCTTGCCATTTTGGGCAACAGCCAGCTGATGAAACTGCACACACTGGAAACCAATTCTTGTGTTTTTAGAACATCACTACCTGCCAGCTTTACAGTCAGAGCTCCTCCAGTTGCCCCAGTGAGGCCTGTCCTGATTGTACCACGTTGGGCCAAACTATTTCTTAAAATCACCCAATTTCTATGTTTTATCAGCTGGTCAGTTCTCTTAGTGGTATCTTGGAGAATATAGGCTGCATCCTTGACTCATTACAGTCTAATCTGGACCCTGGTTTTGTACACTTCTCATGAATGCATGGTAGACAGGATGTTGTCCTTATTTCTCACTTGAATCTACCACAGCATGTCATTTTTACTAACATTGAACTTGAATGAATGCTTGCAGCTTTCATTATAGCCCTTGACTTGTGTCACCTACCTTTGGAGAGCCTTATAAGAAGAGAATGTCCTCACTGCTTGATGACATTGACTCTCTAGAAAAAGTATATTTTCTAATGTCCCTCATGAGGCTCTAGGCTCTTCCATATTAAGGACATTCCTATCTCTTTGGTGCACTGTAGCCTGTCAGTAGAGATTTGAATGACTAGGTTTATCGAAACCAGATGCTGGGAGCTCACCTCTCAGAGTCAGGGTGCAAGGTGGAGGATTGGGCCATTTTAGGTAAGCTCTCAACCTTAAAGCTCTGCACTTATACCAGTGTCTTCTGGCAATTTTGGTTGAATCAATGCTGTTCTTTATCTTTTTTTTTTAATATGTTACTCTGTTGCACATTAACTTTCACTATAAATTTCTACCGTGCTCACTGGTTGCCACCTGTGATGCTATTACAAAGAAAGTTAATAACAATTAATAAAATGATAGATTCTTGGAAGTATATTAAATGTTGCTGTTTTTGCAAGAGATCATGAGGAATATACATGGAAATGTTGTGTGGAAAGATTCTTTTGTTTGTCTTGGACTTGTTGAGCTTTGTGTATATGGAATATGTAAGTAAGTGATCTTGTATTTTGCCTTACCTGTACAGCAAGGATAACACTCAGCTTACCTCACATGCTTATTGTAGGACCAGTGTTGCATATCACTTCCTGAAAGTGTTGTTTTGAAAACCAAGTCATTCTACAAATGTGATTTGTACATTCTATTTTCTCCTCTTAGGTGTTTTCCATTTGGGCAACTTCAATGTAGCACCCCTCATATAGGACTTAACACTTACTTTTGAGGTGAGTGATAAAAGAGTGAAACCATTAACTGAAATAGAATTTAAGAGACTCTTTCCTTCTCTTACCTATGATGTACCTTGTTATCTGCTCCAAGGATATTGAATTCATTCCAGTGAGTCAGTTTTAGGCACTGTGATGCATACTGGAGGTCAGTGGAACAATAGTGCTGCCTTTTGAGTGCTATAAACTTTCAGAGATTTTGCAAGATAAATTAGCAAGAAGTTGTTTCTTTCAACAAAGGTATTCGGTTGTGAATGGATTCTCCAGAGAAATAGTTACAACTTCTTGTGCCAAAGTGAATGTCATCACCAAGGGTAACTATAGCTGCAGTCTTTCTCCAGACAAGTGCAAGACCTGAATTCAGATGCCCCTTCCTCAGGCTGCCAGCTAGTCTGAGGTTTTCAGTGCAGGAACTGGAGCAGTGTTAGCTGTCTGCCTTGCATGGATGGAATAGGCTTTTTGAGGATTATAGTACTACTGCTTGAGTGACTCTTAAGTGGAGGTATAATTGTATAGATGTCCTACTTTGTACCCAGAAGTTCTTTCAAATTTGGTCTTAGATAATCATCAGCGTAGAGGCTGATGGGGTCTCTTCTCTCCTAAGAGCTGAAGAAGGATGACTCTGGGTAAAAGGACACCTCATAGGACAGAACAAGAGATTTGGTATACTCACAGGATTTCTGAAATTGAGGAGTGAGTTCACTTTTTAAGGTACGATTAGTGGATTGTGATAGTATTAGTAACTAATATTTTGTCTTCAACATTCATGAAGAATGAATCTATTTTCTGATATCTCTAAGAAGCTCAACATTGTTTAGTCTTTACTGTGGAGGGCTCGTTAGAGTTTTGGCAAAGCATCCATGAAATCTGCTTTTCTAACAAAGAAGAAAACCAAAGCTAGAATCAAATATGTTGGATGTAGACATCTTTCTGTCACTCAGCTGCAGCCTTTACAAATGCTTCACAGTTGGAAGTGCCTGAATCCAGAGTTGTCCATCCTACCTTCTGGTCAAGTGAACACAGTGATACTTCTATGATTTTGAGGGGATTTTCAATGAGATTAGACTTTAGTTGCTATATTTGACTTTTAGTTACACTCTATAGGATATGTTATAAGTTTTCCAGGTGTTAAAGGCATGAAATATGGGTCAAGTAAGCTAATAGAATTAAAAAACAAAACTAACAGAATAAACCCAAAAATCTGTGAGTTTTGTCTTTGCTAATTAACTGGAACAGTCTGTAGTTACAAATGCATGTACTTGTTTCACAGGTTCAGAAAAATAGCTCTAGTTTCTCCAAGATTGGCAGTCTGCTTCTAAGTAGATTTGAAATAATGAGATTAGAATTGAATTTGTAAATCTGGGTAGTCTAGCTTCAGGTAAGATCCTGGTCTGGTTTGTGTTCTGTGAGTATTTGCGGTAAATCCCAATTTCATGTTAACGATCACATGGCCATTTATCATTCAAATCTCATTAGAAAGTACAGAGTCACCTGAACAAGTAGAAGGAGCACAGATACATACAGCTTACATATGTGAGGCTTTACCTGTGAGTCTAGATTGTTTTTGCCCCTCTGGGGTCAATGATTGAGAAGTGACTAAGGTTTATCTTGAACATGGGCTTGAAGTCTCTGGACACAAAGCTTGAGGGGTTTGGCTTAACTAGGGGAGTTTGGCAGTTCTCTGACTATCACTGAGACAGAAAATTACTTGGCTTTCTGTCAGCTGAATCTGCTGATTGGTTGGACTGTAAGGGGGGGACACAACCTTTCTGTAGGTCAGTGGGGTATGTTGACAGTGGGTCACGGAAAGGATTAGGCAGTAGTCTAGGGCATTGGGCTTTTGGGTATGTAGACACAAAATTCCTATGATCTGTGCATATACCTCCAAGATAATCAGGGCCTTGAGGCTCAGAACTGGTTTTCAAGGTAAAAGATTAGAAGGCAGTAAACATGCCAGCCTGTGATATATGTGTCTCCTCCGTTGCTCTGCTCCCATCTGTGTTTGCTGCCTTCACATAACTTCATCTTCCCAATGCCTTAGTGAGTTAGTGCTACGGTTTCATTGAGCCTGAACTGTTATTTTGACCCGATTCTCTTTCTTTGTGTACCAGTGAGTGTGTGAGTAAATGTAATGATTTTTTAAAATTTTAGCTGCTTTTGTGGAACAGTTGAATCCTTGAAAAAATTCTCCATTGTCCCCTAGTCTTTTGTGTGGGAAAGTCCTTTTCCTCTTCATCTGTGTACATAAATTTGGGAAACAAATTAATTTTTTCTTAGTGGTAAAACACATAGCATCAACCCTTGAATCAATTTTTAGGTGTCTGATTCAGTAGCATAAAGTGAGTCCATATTGTTGTAAAGTCATCACTACTATCCATCTCTAGAACTCTTGTCTTCCCAAACTGAACTTCAGTATCCCTTAAGAAATAACTTTCCATTCCTCACTTTCCTCAACTTGTGGTAACACCTCTATTCTGCTTCCTGGTCTCTATGTTGAATTTGCCTATTTTAGGTAGCTCATATAGTTGAATTCATACAGTATTTGTCTTTGTATATATCTGGCTTTCTGTTACCATCATGTCTTCAGGACTCAACCCATGTTGTAGCCGCTATCAGAATTCTTTTCCTTTTGAAACCAAATGAATTTCCCTTTTAAGTATATACTACATTTTATTTATTCATTCATTTATTGATAGACGTTTGAGTTGTTTCTGTCTTTTAGCTATTGTGGATAATACTATTGTAAACGCTGGTATAGAATGCCTGTGTTCCTGCTTTCAATTCTTTGGACTATCTTCCTAGTTGGAGTTGCTGGATCATATGATAACCCTATGTTTTACTCTCCACTGAGACTGTACCATTTTATATTTCATCAGCGCAGGGAGATTCCAGTTGTTTCACATCCATCACACCTGTTATTTTACCTTTTTTTAAATAGTTGTCTCCCTGATGGATATGAAATCGTATCTCCAGGTGATTTTTTTTTTTCTTGAGACTACATTTCTCTGTTTTTGCCTGTGGAAACACAGGCTCACATTGCCCGGGGTACCACAGACTCAAGCAGTCCCCGGTCTCAGTTTCCCAGGTAGCTGTGATTACAGGCGTGTGCCACCACGCCCAGCTATTTTTTGGAACTAGGTCTTGCTGTATTGCCCCGGGTGGAACTCAAACTGCGATCCTTAGTCCCCACCGCAGCTTCCTAGGCTACCTCTTACAGGCACGCGCCGCTGTACCCAGCCTCCAGGTGATTTTGATTTGCATGTTTAAAACAGTATGTTTAAACAGAGCATATATGTCATTTTACAGCCTTGTTTGGTTAATATTTAGTTATGTTCTCTTTTGCCTTTAAAATTATTGATTGTGTCTTTCTGGGACTCATCTTGAACTTACCGATTCTCTGAAGAACCACAACTTGAATGGAGAGCACAAAAATGACCTAGAATGACTCAGGGAAACTTTAGGGCTTCCTTTGCCCATTTTGGGCTTTTGAGTAACTTCACCAGTAAACTTATGAGCTGGTTGCTACTGCACATTGAAAGGAATCTAGTAGTAAGAGGCAAGTTCTTGGTGAGACAAAAATGGATTAGAGCAAAGTCTTCTCATTTATCATACTTTCCCCAAGACTGAGATGCCTTTAAGGAGCTTGGAGAAACTTTGAAGGGGTAAGGAAAGCTTGAGATTAATTTAGAAACTGTCCCCTGGGGGCTAGTTTGTTAAAAGTCCTGTTTTACCAAAAGACTAAAGCAGTGATTAAACAGTCTTTGAAAAAGCATCTTAAAATACCCTATTAGGAGAGATGAAGGGGTACAGTTACTAAACACCAGAGTACTAAAAAGAGAATAACAAAGTAAAAATAAGTGCTTTGTGTAAAATAACTGGGATACCAAAAATACAGCAACTTTCTGAAGATACAGAAAATGCTTATAAACAGAATGGAACTCTTTGTTAAATAATGTTTACTGTGGAGCTTCATTTGTGAACATAATTTCTAAGAGTAAAGCGGAATATTACTGGAAATGCCTGTACAGAAATACATCCCTTTTCTTCTGGCTACTTTTTAACCTGATATTTTTGGAAAGAAGCAACTACTTGAGTGTCAGAAACCAGTTCTCAATCAGGTCCCTCACAGAGAATAGAAAGGTGACCCAGACCACCCTAAACACACAGCAGCGGGTGACTTCATCTCTGTTTCAGGTAGATGCTAATCGATTGCATCTGAGGCCAAAAATGTTATACAGACATGACTCTGGGCTGCAGTCATTCCAGTTGATTATGTGGAGATTTGCAGACTAGAATGAAGAATGAATCCAGTGGCAAGAGGCTTTATCCATGTCTGTGGAGCCAACACCCTGAGGTTGCAGGGGGTGACTTCCATCAAAAAGGGCTTCCTTAAAGGTCCTTGGAAACCATCTGGTTATATTTCTTTCAGATGCCCCTGTGAAACCTCAACTGCAGTGTGGCATGAGATTGAACACAAGACTAGGCTGGAACAGAAGACCTGGTGATCAGATTCAGCTGTGCTTGTTTTCAGTTTGAGATATCTACAGTTGGTTGCTTAATCCAACTGCAAGGTTTACTGGGAATTGTCAGCTGCCTTGTGCATCTCAGAACATTTTGGAATTGCGTAATGCTGTAAGCATTGTTATTAGTTGGTCACATAGTAAAGCGGAAATGAAAGAATAAATCCCCTGTCCTGTGCCCCCCAGCCCTCACCATCAACTCATTTCCTCTTTTGGGATCACTTAAGGCTTCCTTGTCATGGGTTGTGGCCTGCTCTACGGCAGAGTTGACTGGATGATTTAAGGGTTTGAGAAATAAATTTTTGGCTTTTGATGAACCTTATGATGGTTTGCCTTATTCCAAAGCCAATATGAGGAACTTGAACAAACCACAATAAGCTCTCTTCCCCTTTCATGGTGTTCACGTAGCAGGTGCAGCATCAGCACCACTGCCTTCTGATGCTGTTTTGGGATAGTTAGCACCCTGCAGTCCTGTTGGAGAACAAGTCATGTCCTAAAATGTCTGGGGAAATTCAGGTGCAATTCTGAAATGTAGGCATCCACCCAGACTCTGCAATATGGGTGTGTAGTAGTAGCCATTTAGCCCATGAAGTCTGCAAACACCACCAAGAGTAGGGAGGAGATGCAATCAGATCCCTTTAACTCCTCCTCATGGGGTTTCCTCCAAATGCTTCTCAAGCAACCCTGAATTCACCCATGGTTGTAGAAATGTGAGAGGGCTCGATTCTGTTGTCAGCATGCCTTCCTGTTACTGAACCTTGGATACCTTGGAGCTCATTTCCTTTTGTACTAAGTGGAGTGCAGAGAGATATTGCTAGAGATTAATGTTCCTGGAATAGTCTGAGTATAAATAAGTGAGGAGGTTAGCCGCCTTGTCATATTGTATAACAATATCTTATTGTGCATTTTATTATTTGTATATAATTATTACATGATGTCATTACCATTTGCATCATTGCATTTGAATGCCTACCATGTGCTAAATGCTAGTTGTTTGACATCATCTCCAATCCTTGGTAATACCTCAAAGATAGGTAGTTTTGTCAGAGAGGACACTAGCATTGATAGGACAAACAAGCGGTTTTACGCCATACAGTTTGGGTTTGAAATCTCCCTCTCAAACCTTGTAAGAACTGAGTTCATTAATTCTATGTGCTGCCTCCTATGTTGTTTAAGAAATTCAGGGAAAGGACTTGCTGAGGCATGTTTTCTTAGTCACAGAGTGCTTACATTATTTTTTGTGTGAAGAACAGGTTCTTCGCAGAAGCGGAAAACTTCTGGGGATTCTCTTGTTATTTTGCCATGGATTCCTAGTGTTAAGAAATCACAATGCCTTGGGAATGTCACTGCCCCAGTGTTGCCTGTGAGGAGGCTGATGAACAGAGATCCTGGATTCTGACCCCCTCCCCCCATTTTCAGTTTTGATTTTCCATATTACAACTGAATAGTTGGTATATTTGGGTTGATGTGTTATTGTCTCTACACATTAAATTCATGCCTTTTGAAATGCAAATGTTGAATGATATTTAGAAAATTTGCAGAATTGTTCCTGACATCTTTTTATTCTTTCAATTTGTGGCCCTTAACTTGCTTCTGGTAGATTTTTATCCAGTTGTAGGTCTTGATTTATTAAAGATCACAAGAAAATATTCAAGATGGAATCAGAGAGTATGTGGAATGCAGAGTAATCTGTCAGAGTTGTTTGAATGTATTAAAATTTGGAAAACTGCTAAACTTGTAACTCCATTACCTTTTTTCTTCTGTATATCAACTTATGTGGGTTTATTTTTACTGCAGCCTCTAAAAGCAAAATTTTGGTATGGAGTCTATATTGAATGATACTCAAATGGGAAAATGTTTCTTAATTTATATCAGTTTGTTTTACAGAGTCAATCGCAGTAGCATGTGGGCACACCTGTCAAAAGCTAGGTGTGGAGAATTCCTGAAATGCAATAAAACCTTTATTTTGATTTAATCAATTTGTAATCTAGCCTGTCTATCTCCAATTATCTATCAGTTTCTTTCCATCGAGCTCTGAATAGACATCAAACTTAGCTACATGTTACTTGGAGAATTTAAGAAATATCAATGATGATGATATTTGATGATGTGCTTTGGTGGAGAGGCACTTCCATTTGTTTCTGCAGCCTCTGTGCTCTCAGTGTAGGTCTTCCTGGTACTGGCAACAGTGGTAGTATGGCTTTGGAGCCAGAAATGTAAAGCCTTCCGAGTGTTCCTTCTGACACTGGCTGTGTGCTTACCTGGTCGCTCTCTGTGGGTGTGTGTTTGTTAGAACAATCTTTCAGTTTGGTCTTCCTAGTCTTAGGTATTAAGCCTTGTCCTCACTCATCAAACTGCACAATTGAATTTTGGGAATCAGTGAGAGGAAGCTGAGGAGTGTGAAAGGCATCTTTTTCATGGGGTCACAGGGATTGTGTTGATGGGAAGCTTGTGGGACTCAAGGCTGAGGTTCTAGGCTTTCACCTTTGGAGTTGCACATGAAGTAGTGCTTTGAGTTTTTGTGCCTTCTTTGTTTAGGGACAATTTCTGGCTAACAGAATGACACAGTATCCAATTTAGGAGACTTGTGTGGACATTTGACCCTAAACAAATGGAGTTTCCAATACAACAACAAAACCCAATATATAGGAACAGGAGTAAGTTCAACTTCTTGGACTCTTTCTTTATCATCTCTGTGAGCCACCTGGTCATGTTGTTTAAAGCAGAGAGCTGTGATGTTTGCGATGTGTGATGTAGGCACCACATGGATTGCTAAGTGGTTTAAATTAGAGGGAGTGAAAGCACCAGTTGTAGTTTCTGGTGCTTGGTAGTTTCAGAAATATTTCTTCCTGTCACATTTCTATCTCAGACTATTCACACCCTCTCTAATTCTTAATTCTCATAAATCTTTCTGTGGTACAGCTCATTCTGTCACATAGTTTCAGATTGCTTTGCTGCCTTACTTAATATGCTTCACATATGTTTGTGTAAATATTTACACTTAGAAAATGTCCCCCCAGATCTGTAGAGGATAAGAATCTAGCCACTCCTTTCTTTCTCCTACAGTGTCTGGTATAACACATGCACACTTAGGACTTCTGCAGGGAATGTTGTTCAAGACAGCATTTGTGAGGGTACCCAGTCAGCAATGCTTATTTGCTTGTGACCTTTTAGGTGTCCTTACCCACCCCACTCCCCCAATTGGAAGAAAATTTTAAAGCTGAAAGGAACTTTATCAAATTTTCAAGCACAGCCTTCTCATTTTGCATATGTAGTCAAGGAAGCCTACAGTGATGAAGTCATTTTCTAAAGTCCTATAAGGAGTTAGGTGACATGAACAGTTCAGTTTTCTGACTCGATTTTTTGGTGTTCTTTTCTTCTTCCTGAAAAATCTAACATGAAGTCTTAGAAAGCTAAGGACCCAGATCTGTGAGGTCTTCCAGTCTAGGTTAGAGTGCCTTGTGCCACTTCAATTATGGGATTGGAGACAGAGCCACTTAACAAAACTTCTATATCCTAATATGCCAGGACCAATTAAAGTTTAACAGTCATGTTTATACCAAGTATTTAGTTGTGAAACATGATCTTGAATAGAGATCTAGTTATATTGTGTCTGTAACTTTGGGAAGAGATATGAACCCTCTTAGGCTAAAGTAAGTCGAGGGTAATGCCTTTTGTGGTTTCCCATATGTTTCTAATCAGTATTTCTCATCCCTTGGCCATTTCCAGATGACTCTGCTTACCCGCATCTCACTGGAAGAGCATTCCAAGAAACAAACTTCGTGATTTTTTTGATTAGAACACAGTTTTTTTTTCTTTTTTTCTTTCTTAAATCAGTGTTTTGTTGGTGAATTCCTTGACTTCACAGGTTGAACATATCCTCTGTTAGCATTTGGTTATACACTTTGGCAGATTTATGATCATGGCATATCATTTCTGAGGAGGAGAAAGTGTTTTTATCTACTTAGCTGCTGTCATATAAAATTTTTTAAACATTATGACATCTGAGTAAATGAAGATAGGAGACGGAGAGGAAGGGAATGAGGAAGACAAGTTCAGGGTCTTTCAGTCTACAAGGGACCTTGAACTGTGGGTCATGGACTATTTATTTTGTAAATGTCTGTTGCTTAAATGCCTTCCAGAACAGAACAGCTGTAGGTCTTGGGAACAGCAGCCTAGCAGGGTGCTTGTCTATTTGGAAGACCTCTGTAAGTGCTGGTAGCAGCACACAGAAGAGCGGCAGTCCTTAACAAGAGCCCAACTAGCTAACAGCTCTAACCCTAACAGCTGCCCCCGTGGATTGTGGTTTGTTATAGACCTTAGTATTTTGTGTCACATCGTGTATTCCACCTTCTCTCTACATTTAATTCCAAAGGCAAAAGCCTTATTACTGTACCCTTTAAGTGCCCCCACATTGTTTCTGTTTGGTGAAAATTCATCCCTGGTTTCATCACGTGACTGGTAACAATATAGTCTTTTGATCATTACTTAAGACACTGGTTCTGACTTCATTGATCTGGTGTGAGGTATTAAGCTTTTTCAAAAGTTTCTCACAGGATACTGATGGATAGCTGAAGTTGAAATGTCAGAAAACACAGACACATGTAAAAGTAGAACTATTTTGTATATGCTCAATATTTGATTCTTTAGGGAGCTGTTTCTAGCTTATTCCTGTAAATTTTAACTACCATAAGGGAATATACTTAAAGGTCAAATTCATCACCTATTCACACTGAAATAATGTCTCTAAGAAATCTAGAAGGAAATTGTAAGAAAAGTAAAATTTAAGCACAACTGTTCCAAATGAAGAAGCGAAAAATGAAGCACTCTTTGCACAAGACATGCTTTCCCTGCCTGCCGTTCTGGTCTCCGCTCAATGGTTAGATGGCATGTGTAATAAGAGCAAGCCTGGTGTTTTCTATTATGAAATCCTTCAATGGACCTTTTTTCACCCCTGGTAGGAGAGGATTGTGTCAACCTGGTTTGTTTCTCCTATTCTAATGTTTGCTTGAGAGCGAACAGGAAATGATCTGATTAGACCCCAAACAAGCATAAAATAAAAACCAATGCTTTTTTTTTTTTTTTTTTT
>PVHY01028310.1:0-15353 GCA_004024945.1 Uropsilus gracilis | reverse complement strand
CTCATCACTGACCTGAAACCCCCCAAAATAACCAGCCACGACCCACCAGTCTGCAATGGTAAGAGCCAGAGCAAGAAACGCTCTTGGAGGACAAAATGAGGGTGATCTGCCCCTCAGTCACCCTTGCCCACCTAAGACACATCCTCAAGCAAACAGAGATGGTAGGTATCTTGCTACCATCCCTCCTGTCAAGTGTACCTTCATCTCCACAACTCTGCAAACTGGGAGCAAAATTATTCATAGGTGCAGGTGGCTAGTAGAGACCCCGCCTCAAACTTTACCTGCAATGGGGGCTCAGGCTCAGAATTTTCTAGCTGACCAACAGCTCAAACTTCTGTCCTGGCCAAAGTCAGCCCTGGGGTCCGAGTGAGTTTTGCGCTTTTACTCCCAAAGCTTTGCATTCCCGTATGGCCCAGCTCCAAGAATGCAAGATGGAAGCCCGTGTCCCCCTAGTTATGAATCTCTAGTCACAACTTTTTCTCAGTCGGTTTAGGCTGAGGAGTGAGGTGGGATGGAAAGGGGGTAGCTGTGTCATTTCTCTGCCAGCAGTTAAGATGCCCTGGCTGGCCAAGGCTGGGAGGAAGTCAGCTGGGGGCCCCCCCCATCTGGTATAACACTGCAGAGGAAGTCTGCTCCAAGAGGACTTGGAAGGCATCCTGGAGCTGGGACCCGAGGGCGGAAACCTCTTGACACTTGGGAGCAATCATGGTCACATGTGGGGGTGCTCTTGGGCAAGTAGGGGGCTAATGTTGATTGCATTTTCCCGGTGCAGTTCACTAGGTCAAAACGAGCTTCCTTTTCAGGCATCGGCTCAGCCAGTCTGGTCGTACTCACCGGATGCCAAGATAGGTCTTTCATTTAGAGTATATGGGGAGCCCCTCCCCCCTATAACCAGCGCCAATTTTGCCAACCCCCAAAGACCCTCTAAGAATATTGGTTAATTTTTCCCAACCTGCCTCTTCTTGCCAAACCTGGCTTTGCAAGAACCCTCAGCATGCTTCTGTGGAAACGAAACCCTACAAACGGGCTGTGTTTGGGTTCTATGCTCCGTACCCCCTTCCTGGTGACCCCTCCCCAGCAGCCTTTGCTCCCCAGAAGCGAAGACCTGAGAGGAGTGTGTCTTCCCTGAGCTTTAAATCAGAGGAGTTTATCTTGAGATGCAGAATGCCGACCTCAGTCAGCTTTGGGAGGGGAGCTGGTGGGGGGGTGTGCTGGCTCCTCTGACCCCTGGGTCTCAATATACTCACCGGCCTGCTGACCGGCACAGACCCCTCAGGTGGAGGCTTCAGGGGCACGGTCCTTTGGGGCTTACTGTGCTCCAGGCGGTGTCCCACCTTCGTCTTCCTGGCTAACACGTGCAGAGCAGGATTCGAACTCAACTCTCTACACCACAGACACCTGCCACTACTGCAGGGGTGGTCCTCTCCCACCTTTTGGGGGGCCACGCTGGGGGTGGCCATCCCTCTCCCAGTAAGGGTCTGCCTGGGTTGAGGTCCCATCCCTCTGAGTTGGCTTGACCCCCATGTGTCTTCATCAAAGGCAAGACTGGGGTGCTTGGGCCAAGTCCTCAAAGGTCCTTGTGGGCCCTGGCGCAGGCCCCCTGGGGCTGGTGCTGGGGGCTTGGGTGGCAGGGATGATAGGACAGCAGTTGAGTAAAGAGCTTTCCTCACAGACTGGGATTATTTGCACCAGTTGACTCTCAGCAGCCCCCACCTCCCTCTGCAGGCCTCTACATGCACATGCACATATGCACACACACGTGCACACACACGTGCACACACACGTGCACACACATGCACACACATGTGTACATGCACACACACACACACACACACACACACTCTCTACGCTTCTCTGAGCAATCCAGCTGCTCTGACGGGAGGGGAGGCTGCTGACTTCCGCCCAGGCAGGGGCTTGCTGCCTCTGCCTCCGTTGGCTCAGCTCTCTAAGGCGCCCCAAGGATGTGACATGGGCTGCAGGGACGCCCCTCTGACGTGCGTGCGCCCACCCTCTCCCACGCACACACCCAGGCCCAGCTTGCCCACCTGGGGCAGGTCCATCCCCAGCACACGGGCTGCCTCCTCCCCCAGCCGCCCAGGGACTTCCACCTCTGCTCGCTCCTCGCTGGCCCTACTCTCACCCACCGGGACCCAGAGGCCTTTATCCTCTATCTGGGGTCCACTGAGAGGCCAAGAAGACGTCAGTCAGAACTAGTTCTGAACCCAGAGACCTCCAGGCCTGGCAGCTCCTGTTCCCTCCATCAACCCTCCACCCTGACTATGCTCTCCCAAGCCGGCCCCAGCCCGGCCAGCCCCCCATCACGGGCACCAGCATCAGCGTGAGTGACCCTCCAGCGGCCCGCAGGACCGGGACCGGGACCAGGAGCCGGAAGCCCGCAGGAAAGGCAGGTGAATGGCATCTGGCCCCTTTGGCCAGCTGACAGCAGGACGGGCTTCACCCGCTTGGCCTCACCGCCCCTGTGAGCCCTCTATCCGCCCTGGTGGAAGGGGCCCTAACACCACCCTCTAGGAGATGCTCCATCGCCCACGGAAGACTCCTCACACCCAGCTCTGTGGTTGTCCAGAGCAGGGCGGCACCACCCTCAGGAGCGAAGTCCCTCCTCCGTTCCCCCACGACGGGAGCCCCATTTATTTGAGTCACAGGCTGGTAACGGCCATCACAGCCGCCAACGCGTTGGCATATGTGAGCAGGCCACATGCCAGCACGGTCTTGGCACCTCAGGTGCCGTGAAATCGCTTACTCCGCACCACAATCCTATTGCCAGCCCTCCATGCGCCAAACGGGGAAACCGAGGCACAGAGAAGGTAAGTAACTCACTAGAGGTTATTTCAGTAGAAAATTGGGGCCGGAAGCCCTGCCCTCGGCCCCTAGGGGAGCTTTAGCTGTCAACCACTAAGCTCTATCACGCTCCTGCCCACACCGGACCTTGACCTTCTCGCGCCTACCTGCGTGGCGGCGGAGAGAAGGCCCCGCTCGAATGCAGAGTGGGGTTCAGGGACCCCCGTGGTGGTGTGGGCACTTTTCCTGACTGCCTGGCTCCAGGCGGTGGGCAGGGAGCCCGGGCAGGGGCGGCAGCCTGTCCTCCGAGGGGCACAGTCCGGCTCCCTCACCCCCCCACTGCTCTGCCCCTCCTACCGCCCATCCCCCCCAAAGAGGGCTGTTGACTGAAAACTGCTGGAATAAAAATAGCTGTTGCTGATGAGGCAGAAAGGGGGCCAGGGCACATGAAAGGCCTGGGGCAGGGGCGGTGCTGGGGAGGGAATCTGGCTCCCCCAGCCCCATCAGCACCTTTCCACACAGCCTGGGGGAGCCCTGGCAGGCCCTGCTCCTGCACAGCTGGGGCCCCCTGCAGGGGCTAGCTGTGTGCCCTGGGAGCAAGTCAGGCCCCACAGAACCGGGGCGCCCGCCTAAGGAGCTGGGGAGCCTCACGGAGGCTGCTGACACCCGGCCCCTAAGTCCCTCCCACCTCCTTACCTGCTCCCAAGGTCCCAGGCCCAGGTCATTCATTTCCTTCAGTCACCTGGGGGAGCCTGTTCACTCCTCTTGGTACCTCCCCTTGGCACAATCCCTTCTCTCCTCCCCGAGACTGCCTGCCCCAGGCACCCTTCTCCGAACCCCGCACCACCTGTGCGCCCTCTACCCCTCCCTGCCATCATCTACACTTGACCTCTGTTCTGGAACCTTGTAGGATTGTCCTCAACTCCTGATGTCACCAGGGAACTCAGGGCTCCCTCTTTTGCCTGGGTTTCAGGTTGGGGCACGGAAACCCTGGAGAATACCCCCCCAGGTGGTAAGATGACTCCAAGGTCTGAGCGCCCAGCCCATGCAGGTTCCCAAGGAGAAATGACAAGCAGGGCCAGGCTGGGCCAGGCCACCCAGGAAAGACCCTCCACAGCTCCAGTGAGTTCCCAGCCAATCCCTTGAGAGATGCCTGGGATGGAAATGGTGGGGGGGCTGTTGAGGAGCACCCAAGACAGGTCCGGCAGCCTTGTGTATTGGGGGGCACGCTGAGCTCCCCTACCTGGCTCACCTTTGCTTCAATGTCCCACCTAAAGTGGAAGTTTCCATGCCTGGACCCGATGTGGCTCAAATACCACAACTGCCCACACCAATGCCACACAGAGTGAGATGCCAGCCAGAGGCAGAGAACTGGGGTGACCACCGTGTCTGCCCCGAGTCCAGCCCCACATACCTATGCAACCCCGTTCACCCCTGGGGTTTCCTGAGCTCAGCCCAGGATCTGCATGCAGGCACCTCCGTCTCAGGTATGGGCAGCAAGCCCTGCCCCTGGCTCTAGGCCACCTCTGCTGCCCCCCAAGTCTAACCAGACAGCCCCCCAAGCTCATCTCCGCTGCGCTCCTCAACCCAGCTGGGCCTGAATGAAATGGCCTTCAAGACCCTTTCAGGGGCTGACTTTCCCAGACTGTGGGGTGAGTTAATTCTGTCTGGGTCCCCGGTACAGCTGTGTGGAAGGGGACATGTCTGGTGTCCACCTGGAGGGCCACCTCCCCACAGTAGGGTTCCCCAGAGCCTCAGCAGGACTAAGGGGTGGACCTGACGCCAGCCCTGGCGGTGTGGGAGGATCTCAGGCTCTCCTGCAGGTGCCCCAGGGCATTCTTGGAAAGACCAGAAGGCCCACCTTAGAGACTCCCAAACCCTTCAGCAAATGCCCCTCCCCCACGCCCTTCAGTCCCCCAGGTTCCACCCCCAGACAAGGCCACCTTCTCTGCTCAGTCAGACCCACCCTCCCCCCTGTGTCCTGGGTGCTCAGCTCAGCTGCAGGGAAGGGGGAGGGGGCTGCGTGCCCTGGCCCCCACACCGGCCCTGATCTCCTCTGAGTGCCCCCCAGGCCTCTCTGCGCCCCAGAGTCCCCTGGCGCTGTGGCCCATCTTGTCTCCTCACGGCCTGTCCCCACACCCCGTCCTTCCTCCTTCCGGAGGAGCCCAGCCCTGCGCAGGCCGACGCGTTGGCGGGGAGGGGCCGCTCGGTGGGCAGAGCCCGAGGCGCAGCCCGAGAAGTGTCCTCTGCTGGCATCTCCCAGATTCCTGTCCCGGCGGAGCAGAGGAGCCACCGCCACCCCCACCGCCTCGCCGTTCTCCTCCCCCACGGCCCTGCCTGGGAGGCACAGCGGGCAGGCTGGGCTGCTTGCTCGCCTCGCCGGAAGAGGCAGCCGGACCCCGTCCCCTGCGTCACCCCAGCCCGACAGCTCCAAGCGTTAGCCACTGGCCGTCCGTGCCCACGGCGAGGACCCCGCTGAGGTCGGAGAAGCCAGCAGGGCAGGGGCGTAGGCTGCAGACGGCGGGGCCAAGAGGCGAGTTTGGGGGCACAGGGGCGAGGCTTGCCAGCCCCTCGGTGGGCAGCGGCAGAGCAGGGCCGGCCGGGCAGCTGGACGCGGTGCCCAGAGCGAAGTGCGACTCCCTCCCAGCCGGGCTGGGCCCGGGGCCAGGCTGCTCTGCCCTGGAGCGGCCAGGCCGTGGGGTGCCCGCCGGGGTGGGGTGCGGAGGGCTGAGGTACTCACCGCGGGCCGGGAGCGCAGGGTGGCTGACGAGCCCGGAGCCTCGTGCCCACCTCAGGCTGGGGCTGGGACTCTGGGGGACTTGGCCGGGGGGCCGGCCGGCGGCACAGCTGCTGCCGCTGATGTCACAGGGTCATGAGTGAAACCTGAGGACCGAGCCAATCTTCAGGTGGGAGCCTGGGCCGCGCCGCCCTCGCGGTGACGGGGCCGCGAGCAGGGCGCGTGCCCATTCCACGCACGGCCCCCGCGCTGCCGCCCACGCGTGGGCACGCTCCTGCTGGCTCCCAGGAGCGCCCGCCCATGCCCACGCGGGCTCACACCCCCCCCCGGTGCACACCCGGGCATGCCAGCGCCACCCCCACTTGCTCCGCAGGCACGCAGACCACCCCACATTCCTGCAGACCTCCCACCGCTGTCACACCTGCTCACACATGTGCCCACACTCACACGCACAGACACACCAGCTCCCACCAGGCTCCTGCACGGGGCGAGTTACCACACACCCACAGCCCCGTGCACAATCCTGCCCCAAGGAACACAGACGCCACGGACAGAGACCTAGTGCGTGTGCACGCATCGCGCACACCGGCCATGCGTCTGAGTGCCCCACGCGTGTGGCTTTTAGCTGCCTAGTTGTCTGCACCCATATACACAGCCCCGTCCACACACACACACACACATACATACACACACGTGCGTGGCCATCTCTGTGTGCCCCAGGTCACTAGACTTTTATCAAGAACAGGCCTCTGTATACCCACACATCACCACATTCAAGTATGCACACACACACACACACACACACACACACACACACATACACACACTACACCCAGCTGTTTAGCTGGTCCAGAGAGCCGTCTCCAGGGTCGCTTCTCCATCATCACTCCCCCCACCAACCCCACAGCTTAGACATCTGTCCCTAGGAGCTGGGAGAGGACTGAGGGGGAGGGGAAGGAGCAAGCTGGTCTAGCTCCCCTCCCCCACCCTCCACCCTGGGGATGTGGTGCCCCCTGGTGGAGCTGCTGCAAAATGCCCCGTCTCACAGGCCGCTCCCCAGCGCCAGCCCCAGGCCGACCAGAGAATGCCGGGTAAATCGGCTGCCAGAGCTGCGGCCACTGCCTGAGCCCCGGGTGCGCTGAGCCCTGGACAGCGGCTTTGAGAGGGGCAGGAAGCCGGGGTGGAGTGGTGACCCTGGGTGCATGGCACCTTTCCTCCCAGTGACCTGGCTGTGAATACCGCTCTGCATTGTGGGCCCCTGCCTGGGGACCATGCCAGGGCTTGAGGAATCCCAGTGAAGCCAGACAGCCCGGTGAGAGGCAGCTCACCCCGCGGTGTTGTCTTCTTCCCCACGTCTGCCGGCATCTGCCTCCTTTGCAAGGTTTTGGGAGAAAACGCAAACATTTGGCCTCACAGTTTCCTGAGTTGTCTCCCCCAAGCTGCCTTTTGGGGGTTCCTCTGTGGGGTCCCTCTGCAGGCCCTGCTGTGGCTCCAGTTCGCTGTGTTCTGGCTGCCAGAACACACGGGCACTGTCCCCGTGATGGCATAATGCTCCGTGTCTGTGGGTGCTAAAGGAGCAGTGGTGGGAAGCCACTGTCACCTCCATGCAAGGCTCTGCCCTTCTGGTCTCTGGCCGACCCCTGCCCAAAGCTCTCTGGGGTAAGACTTTCTAGACTGAGGGCTTGAAAGGAATTAGAACGTGAGGGGCAGGGCTGCTGTGTGCCGTCGCCTGGGTTGTTCACTGCACAATTCTGAGCACCAGTCACATTTGTAGTCATATTTAAGGTGATGATTTTCAAGCAGATGACAGCTACGAGTCTAGAGGAAGGGGTTACTTTTTCTAATTTGTATAAGGCTATTTGGATAAGGGATGAATCTGATGGGAAAACAAAAACTCTGTTAAACAGGACTTTTCTCCACAGCCTGAGGGAAATGAGTGCCTCAGCCTCTTGACAATAGCTCTCCTTTTTTCCCCCCAGAGAACTGCCCCTCCTATACTTCAAATATGTGATTCTGGTGGGTCTGCTGGTTGCAGGAAGGCCACTCCAGCCCCAGTCATGGAGGTAGATGTATCCTGCTGGTCAGTCCTCTTGGCCACAATGACTGTTCTGAAAGCTGGATCTTTAGGACTGGATCAATCACAGTCCTTCCCTGGAATCTATAAATATCAATAATAAAGATAAACTTTCTCTTCAGGAGTCTCCAAGTTTCTCCAGAGTGACTGACACAAGTATGCAGGTGTCTGGGGTGTGTGTGTCTTTCACTGAAAAGAGCTTGTGTGGGGACCCCCCATACACACAACACAGAGAGAGTGAGACAAGGGACAGAGACCCAAAGTCACCAACCCCAGAAGCCATTTACACATAGACCAGCTCCATCATGTCCTCTCTGATGACATGATTAAAAGGCACCTCCTTTCCTTAGGCCAGTTGAGGCTGTTTCAGTTACCCCCACACAAAAAGCACTCTACAAACTAGAACCACCTTGTGGAAAGTTCCTCCCTGACCCAACGGAAGCGACCATTTCACTCCCTGTCCCCCTAGTCTGAGTAGTCATTTTTTTCCCATGAGTCACTGGATTTCCTGGGAGCTTCAGCAGGTATCCACCAAGTTTGGTGGCACCCTGATTCCAGGCAGCAGGGGGGGCTCTGGACTTCATCCCACTGCTCAGCTCTGATGAGCAAGTTCTTGAAAGCCAGTCCCCAACCCCAGGAGTCCATCTGTGTGATCTGCTATGCTATGTGATGGTCCCCTAAGTACTAGCAGGTGTCTACTGGACAAAGCCACACACATGCACACATGTGCACATTCATGCACTCACACACACCCCGCTTGCAAGAAGAACCAGCGTTTGCAGAAACAGTGTGGTCAGAATTACTAAGCAGAGAAGTGGAATTTCTTTGCTGTTGTTTCCAAAGCTCCTTTTCCCCATACATCCCCCTGACCATGTAATTCTGTAAAGAGTACTTGGCCTTACTACCAACCCTCACATTCTAGTCCCTTCCAACCTGTGCCTCTGGGCCCAAGAAAAGACTCGTGGTTCACTTGTCTCTGTTCAGCACCTCTTAGTTGGTATCACAAAGAAGCACAGTCATTTCCACTTAAATTCTGAGCAAGGGCCCTTTTCTCTCCATTCTCATCTGAGAAGAGGCGGGAGCTTGTGGGTCCATTTCATGAGCTGTGACGGTGGCATTTTTCTCTAAGTGGCTCACCATTATTTCCATCATTGTTCCCCTTGCATTGGATTACATTCAAGTGTAACTCTCAGCTTTTAAAATACTACTGTGACGAACATGTCTGAGTAGCAATCTCATGCCTCGTTTAGCTAATCAGCAGAAATAAATTTACCAAGGCAAGAGGGTGGGAGTTCAGTCCACATTGTCTTGGGGTATTAAAAAAGAAATAAGAAAACAACTCCCCCAAGCAAACAAACAAGGACAAATAGGACACAAACAAGATGCCCCACTGAGAAACAGAGAAAAGGAAATAGGTGGAGCCAACCCCGCCCTCCTCCCCAATCATGGACAGGGGAAGTAGATGGAAGTCCCCTCCCTCCCAATCACGGACAGGGGAAGTAGGTGGAAGGCCACCTCCTCCAGCGTTGCCTGATGTGACTTTCTATAAAGCAAAGTAACTCTGCCAGAAGGTATTTTGGGGTTCAGTGTGGGGGATTCTTGGGTCCCTCTGAAGATGAATTTGGCAGTCTCCCATTCAGAGCCACATGACGAGTTTCTTAAGGAAAAAAGTGTTTGTGTGGAGGCAGCTCTCTTCCAAAGCAGGAGTGTATTTTTAGAGTAGGGTGTCCTCCTGTATCCTCTTGGGTGGGACTTAGTCCTTTGTGGAGAATGTTTTTTTGTTAGTTTTGTGGATTTATGGCTTTGGGATCAGGTTGGGTTGGTTTTTGTGATGATTGATCATCCTTTCTGCCCTCACCTCTGGCTTTTGACCTTGTGAAAATGGCCACACTTTATCTTGTTCTTGAAGCTTCCATCATACACCAGGGTTTTTCTTTCTGCAGATGGGAGATGATTCCATTTCGTTTAGCAAAGAATTCTCATCGAAAACCAGAAGCCAGATTATTTTATCTCAAGCCTGTCTTCCAAAATACAGATCTTAACTGGGGTCACATCCCATCTTATATTGGAAACATCTCATATCTGCCCATTTTCTGCCTCCAGCTACCCAGAGCCCCTGTAGTGGGGGAGCTGGGGGTCTCCTTGCTGCCTCCTGCCTCTAACTTTGCCTCAGTTGTTAATCCAAGGGCCATTATACTAATCTTCTTTGATGCTACGTCAGTATTTCATGTCACTGAGCACAGCTGGATCATAGAGCTCCCATAGTGGCTTTTCCCAGGAGTTTCCAGGAGCGTGGGGCCAGGAGTGGAGAAAGTCTGAGGCTGGTGCCGATTTTCTGCCCCACAGGCAGAGCCTGAGACCAGCACCTGAAGTCAGCAGTTTATTGGGACTAAGTCCTGGAAAGGCCGCTGAGAGGCAGACAAGCCCTACTGCACGCTCTGGTGAGTGGGCTACCCCTGGTACGACTGGGACTCAGGGAATCTCTGAGACCCTGCGGGGGAGATCTAGCTGCTCAGAGACCCCTGGGAGGTAGGCGGCTGGGAAGGTTATAGTCCTTGAACACTGAACGCTGGGTCCCGGCACTTCCGGGACATGAAAACGCCCCCTAGTGGGGAGACTGTGGGCAGCGCAGGACCTCATTGCAGAGCGAGGCATGGACCCTGCTGCTGCTTCTCTGACTCATGCACACACACATGTGCACACACATGCTGGTTCTCTCTCTCTCTCTCTCTCTCTCTCTCTCTCTCACACACACACACACACACACACACTTTGTTTTAAACAAAAGCAAGATTTCCTATGCTTCCTGATTTGCCCAGCTCTCTTGGACATCATTCCATGCAAATGGAGAGATTTTACACCAAAGCTGTCAAAGGCTGACCACCCTTCCATGGCGAGCATGCAAGCCCATCGGACATTTGCTCTTTCTTGTACTGGTCGACGCCAACAGACCGCTGAGGGGCAAGGCACATCTTCCTAGCGCGTGGCTATGTACACGTTGGCCCCTTACCTTTCCTCTCCTGCCCACACCCAAGAGCTCTCATTGCCCACCTGGAGAAGCCAGAATCTCATGGCTTGGCACCGAGTCTGCCCTCCATCTGGCAGCCACTGGAGTGTCTGCACTCTGCCCCACTCCTCCAGCACAGCCAGCCCCCCGTCACGCGGGACCTGTGCCTTCCTATACTATGCATGGCTGCCCACACCCTGGCTCCCCCGCCCCCACGTTCATCCTTTGGAGACAGTCCTCACCGTCATGGCCCCTTCTTGGAGGTCTCACCCACAGGGGACTCTGTTCAGCCTGCTTTTCATATGGGCGCGTTTCACTCCCCCACAACGGCTACAGGTTCATGCCTCAGCGTTCAGAAGGGCCCGCCTTGTACACACGCCCAGGCACCCTCAAGCCTTTCAGGGCCTGCTGATAGCACGCGGACTGTTTTGTCCTTTTAAATTCTCCTTTATTGAGTAGCTTAGCATGTTCCAGAGAAGCCCTGCTCACCCTCATTCCCATAGTTTTTACTTTTTATTTTTTTTTGAGGCCAGGTCTCACTATGTTGCCCAGGGAACTGCAGACTCTCGTTGCCCGGGGTACCCCAGACTCAAGCAATCCCCAGCCTCAGCCTCCCAGGTAGCTGGGATTACAGGCGCACAGCACCACGCCCAGCTATTTTTTTGAGACTAGATCTCCCTATATTGCCCTAGGCGGGTCTCAAACCCATGCATTCAAGCGATTCCCAGTCTCAGCCTCTAGTCCTAGGCTGGGATGAAAGCCACCGCAGCCGGCTCAACTTTTTACTTTTAATGTTGAGCCTGCCACCCCTTACACCCACGTCCCTTCCTTGCCTCCTCTCCCCCACCCCCCCACCCCATCCCGGCACCTCGTGGTATTATTGATGTCTGGTCGATTTTGTAAGGGTTTTACTTTGTCGAATTGTCCACCATGCCAATGTCCACTATCTCTGTTCCTCAGACTTGCTTTACTGCAATCATTTCCCGGAGCTCCCTCCTCTTTGCTGCAAGTGGCCGCGGCTCATCTTCCCTTGTGGCCGAATTGTATCCCACCATGTGGACAGCCCCCATCGTGACCCAGTTATCAACTGATGGACGTTATGCCCGAGCTACTGTACACAGTGCCGCAGGGATCTGTCTCTCTAGCTGGAATGAGGGTGGACATGGGACAAGGGACCTCATGTGCCCTTCCACTCACCGGATCCACCAGCGCAGCACCCTGGCCTCAGCTTGACTGCAGATGCCATAAAACCCTCGGGGACCCCCTACTGCAATGCCCACAGCCCCCTCCCCTGGAGACTGGGACCAAGGTTCTCAAGGACACAGGACAATCTTTCTGGTTCCCGGCACCAGGACTGCCTGGAAGGGGAGCGGAACAGAAGGGGGGTGAGGGGAGGGAGCCCAGAGGTGCTAATCCCAGCTTCCTGTCCAGATTTTCTCTGAGGGCTGCACAGGCCTATCTTAAGATGGTCACAGCTGCTGACATGGATCTCTTCCCTCACCTGTTCTTAAGCCAGGAAGACCTCGGTAACTTCCTGTTGAAAGAACGTGTGTTTCGGCCACTTTTCCAGCATGAGGGGCCGTTGTGGGGGCCCTGGTGCTGGATGCCTGCACTTCCCCACTCCCGCAGGAGCCAACAGTCGTGAGGTGGAGCACAGCCAAGGTTTTTCTGTGAATTTCGCCAGAGTTTCCTTCCTTGCTCTGTTCAGAAGCCACTCTCACCCACAGACTGCCTCTCAGATTTAGGGTGACAGGGAGCAGCTCCTCTGCCCTCCTCCCTCACCTCTTCCTCTTAACCCCCTGCCTGATCTTACAGAATTCTCTGATCTTTAAAAGCAAAATATAAAAACAAACAAAAACCCCACAAAAAACTTTAACAAAAGAAAAACAAACAAACAAAGAATTTTCTATTCTTCTTACTTCTTTAAGCAGAACTACGTGGAACGGCTTCACAAACAAGTCAAGCTCCAGGACCAGAAAACCTAACGTCTGCGTCAGGACCTGCCTCCTCACTCATTTATTCACTCAACAAACATGGCCCTCAGACTCAGTAGCTATGGGTGTGCGGGACGCATAGCAAGGAATAAGACGTTTTGCTTGGGGATCCCCGGCGCTGGGGTTTGGAGATGGCCCAGAAAGACGGGCCTCCTGTTCCTCCAGGACCCCCAGTTCTCTGGGAGGTGGAGAGAGAGGAGAGCTGAAGGCCAGCGTAGAGTCAAGCTCCAGTACCTGGAGGAGCCGTGGCTGTGCGCATGTGTGAGGAAACAGGCGTCACCCCTGTCGCCAAGGTTACAGAGACTCACAGGAGCCATGACCTCGGGAACTGGAGGGAGCTGGGGCCGTCCCCCAACGGAGAATGCAGCCCTGCTGGTGAGGGCTGAGCCCCAATTAGAGACTGCCTCTAGGGGGGAGTCCTGGAGTGGGGGTGGCTGCCTTGGGGAGCAGTCTTCCTGGGGGAGGGGGAATGGGAAGAATGACCCCAGCGGGAAAAGCAGAGGCTCAACTGGGAGGGGGCCTATAGGGACCAGAAGGGAATAAGCTGCTCCTGTTAGGGAGACCACTGGGCGGAGTGTACTGAGGGGGGGTCCCCACTCTAACGCCTTCTCCACCTGACCTGACTCAGTCTATCTCCCC
Source organism: Uropsilus gracilis (assembly GCA_004024945.1). Lineage (NCBI taxonomy): Eukaryota > Metazoa > Chordata > Mammalia > Eulipotyphla > Talpidae > Uropsilus > Uropsilus gracilis. The sequence continues at coordinate 2,103 of PVHY01028310.1, read as the reverse complement.
CCAGCCCCCCCAGCCCGGGGTGACTGTCCTGCAGCCTCTCTCCTGGGCCGCTCCGCCGCCGCAGCCCAGCCGTATGAAGGAAGGTGAAAGTCTGGGCTCACTCTTTACTCCTCTCTGCCCTGCCCACTCTCTGGCCCTCTACACTGCACCCCGCTTCCACTCTGGGGGGCTGGGTATAGGGGGAAGGCTCTGCGTGGGGGCAGCGGAATGTCTGACACAGCCTCCCAATCCCTCCCCAGACCTGCTGGAGCTGATGATGCTGCAAAGTGTACAGATGCAACAGCTGCTGCTAGGTGGCCTGGCGGCCTGGGCACTCGGCCCCCTGCCCCCGGCGCACTGCCCCCCGGCGCCCCCCTGCCCGCAGGTGCGTGTGTTGGCCTGAGCTGGGGACCTTTCTGCAGAAAAAGGACCAGGCATGAGGAGCAGGAAGCCAGCCCCCACCTCTCTGGCCAGCTCCGTGGCCTCTAACTGTGCCAGCCTTGTCAGAGTCCATGGGTGGTGCAGGGTTGGGGGGAGAGCCCCAAATCCCGGCCACTCAGGCCTTCTCAAGGCAGTTTCCGCTGGGCTGTGGGCCCCGACACTTCATAAGATGAGCATGTGAGTGAGCACATAGATAAGAATACAACTGGCAACTGGGCCTGTGACTGGCACATGGAGAGGGCAAAGGTGGGTGCACAGACTGGGGGAAGAGGGAAGGATCCCTGAAAGGTCTTACATTCAACCCTTGGAGTCCGGGTGGGACTTTGAGGCTGGAGGAGGCAGGGGACGGATGGGCGGGGAGATGGGCACCCCAGCTCATGGTGGGTCATAAGTGGGTCCAGATTGGGGTGAGGTCAGAAGCAGTTTACCAGACTCCTCACTCCAGTAACTGGGGAGTCCGACCTAAGTCCTCTCATCCTGGCTCTGCCACTTATTAGCTGGGTGGCTTTTTTTCTCCTGAGACTAGGTCTCGCTATTTTTGCCTGTGGAACCGCAGGCTCACGTTGCCTGGGGTACCACAGTCTCAAGCGATCCCCAGCCTCAGCTTCCCAGGTAGCTGGGATTACAGGCACGCGCCACCACGCCCAGCTAATTTTTGGGACTAGGTCTCTCTGTGTTGCCCCGAGCAGGACTCGAACCGCGATCCCTAGCCCCAGCCGCTTCACAGGCTGACGCTTACCGGCACGAGCCACCATGCCCGCTTTAGCTGGGTGGCTTTAGACAAGTTGCTCAGCCTCTCTGAGCCTCAGTTTTTCCCACCTGCAAAATAAGGCATGATGGCTCCAGAGTGCCTGGCTTGCCGGCAGTGGGTGCGCCATACATGGCAGCCGCATCGTGGTTGTATCTGGGGAAAGTGCTTAGGAGGCTGGAGGGATGGGGTGGGGGGATCCAAACCTGCATCATCATCTCCCCTCCCCCTTTGCACCCTTCCAGCTGTACCTGGAGGGCCAGGAGAGTGAGGAGGAGGGGCTGCTGGCAGCCCAGGAGGAAGGGCCTCTGGTGTTCCACCACCACTACTTGCCCTGCCCCACACCCGCTATGGGTGCCCTGCCGCCCTGGCCAGCCCCTTTCCTGTGCCCTCCCCCGCCTCAGCCCCCTGTGCAGGAAGTGACCAGGACTCAGGCCTGCCCTCCTGCCTTCAGGAAAAGGGGCGGGTAAGTGGGGCTGGGGGTCTGGGCCTGCTCTGGGCTGGGCTGGAGGAGCTGGTAGAGGCTGAGGGCGGCGATGAAGATGCCCGTGGGTGAGGCCAGGCGCCATCCCCAATGCCCGTCTTTCTCTTCCCCTCCCATCTCAGGAGAGCTGTGCCCCCGCCCCCACCTCCTAGTGCCACAGGGACTGTGGGTGCCGATGTACCTCCAGCTTCAGGTAGGGGCAGGTGGTGGGCAGCGCCTGGGTGCCTGGGGTGGGTCAGGAGCCCAGTTGGGCACGGTGCCTGGGGCCTGGGGAGGCTCGTACCGTCACCCCTGTGGGTAGCTGGCCTGTCCTTCCCCTTGGCCTCTTTGAGGTCCATGGGGGCAGGGGCAGTCCGATGAGGTGCTGTCTCCCGCAGACTACTATGATGCCGAGAGCTTACCGTGAGGACCGTGCCAACTTCACTGCAGGCTGGGGGCGGCCCTGCCTCCC
>PVHY01028309.1:0-15367 GCA_004024945.1 Uropsilus gracilis | reverse complement strand
CTTCCTTCCTTCCTTCCTTCCTTCCCTCCTTCCCCCCCTTTTTCTTTCTTTCCTAAGGTTTGTTTACATTTCTTTTTACCTCGCACTTGGGGTATTCCTCTCCCCTTCCTTCCCCCCATCCCCCCCTCTGATCACTCCATCTTTTCTTTCACTGCCAGTTTTTGTCACTGTTTAGGCCATTGGATTTTTCCTTTTCTTCCCTGGAGTCATGTCCTTTTGCCAGGTGTAGACGTGTTTTCCTGGGACACGGTGGCCTGTGCTTAGTTTTCCGGGTGTGTCTTTGCTGCGGGCAGCCAGTAGTCACGTGCGTTTGGATCCTTTCGGTGCCTCCTTCTTGCTGGTCGTCTGCTCCCACCCAGCTTCAAAAGTTCAGTCTCTGGCCTTGGGAACGTTTCTCCCACCAGTGTCTGCATATAAAGTTCTAGATCAGGATGGGCCCTGGCGGGTGGTTGGTCAGGCTCGTGGTGGGGCCATTGCCCCATCTCTGTGGCCTTCCTCTCCGCATGAAATGGGAGGGCGCCCAGCTCGCCCTGAAGGCATCTCTGAACTGGGAATTCCATTCCCCTCCGCGGGAATCTCGTGGCTGTATTTCTGAGATAGCTTGTCACCATAGTTAGTGTCATGGCCGTGTGTCCCCTGAAATGCTCATTTGTTCTGGGCTTGACCGCTTTCTCCTCTCTTCCACCTTCATGTGTCTCTGGCACTGAATTAGCGACTTTGTGGTTCCTGGCGAGGACTGATCAGTTTAGACTCTGGTTCATGTCCACTGCGTGCAACGTCTCCTTATGCCAGATGCTGCGCCCATGTGTGGACACGGGCCCACTGCCCTGGCTGGGGAAGCACATGGTCATGGCTGCTCTGGAGAGCCGTCCATGCAGAATGAAGGTGACCCTCACATAACCCACAATCCCGGCTGGACCCTTCCGGGAACAGGCCAGATGGAATGTCCACGCTTGTCCGCAGGGGACATGGTTAGCGATGGCCATTGTTGCTGTGGCGGAAACGGTCCCCACCAGTGGGGAAGTCATAAGGACACGGTGCTCGGAAAACAGGTTCCACAGAGACTCTAACACACGAGGTGGTGGATGCACCTCCATATGCATGGAGTTCACGAACGCATTGACTCAGCCTGACTCCTACGACGTAATGTCGCTTCTTTGTAGGTTTTGAGAAGCCTACAGAACCTCCCTCCAGGTGGGCTTACTCAAGTCCACACGCTTTTAAAGGAATATCGGGAAAGAGCCAGAAGGCTGGAGGTGCTTTCAGGCATGTGGTGGAAGGAGGAAGGAGGAAGTCTGAAAAATCTGAACTGTATTCATTTTATTTTACAAATAAACTAGCTGCTGTGGCAAAATGGACGAAGCTTGGACATTGAAACTCCGGCAGTGAGTATGTGACGCTCTTCCTATTCCTTGTTTCACTTTTCTGTAGATCAGAGTCATTAAAGACAAGCCCAAAGCTTCCAAAGTAAGATAACCGAGAGCCCTTTTCTTCTACCTCACCGTCTTCACATTGCATGAATTAATGATCCTCGACTGATTGGGCATCTGATACTTCTCGGTGCTGTGCTGATTGTCCCTCCAGCCCCTGTCTGTCTTAGCAGGTGACCCAGCCCCAGCCACCTCATTGTAAGGCTCACCATGGCCGTGCCGATGCAGATCCCGTTCCAAACGGTGGGTGCCCGTCTCCGGGGAAGATGCCAGAACATTAGTGCTTGGGTCAAGTGCTCAGACACATTTCAGGACCCTGGATGCTCACAATGGCCACCCTGGGAGGCCTTTCCTCTCCTGGAGATCGTGAGAGTCTCAGGAAAACCCCCAAACACCTTTCCTTAAAAGCTTCCCAGGTGACCGGGACCTGCCACCTTGGTACCTGCTGAAGTTCTCCATCTGATCGCAGGTGGTAAACAGGTGGCCAGGCTGGTGCCAGCCTCCATAGCCCAGGCCCCAACTGTGCTGCTGTTCGGATGCCCTGGCTGGTTGGCTCCCTGCCCCCGGCTCCGTGCTGGTCCTTGGCCACTCTCACCTTTCTGCCAGGGCACCAGGTCGGACACACACGGGAACCCCCTGGAGCATGAGTGGGAACACAAGTAGCGGAGTCCATTTTTTGGGGTGCGGCCAGGCGGCTGGGATACCAGGCAGGGGAAGAAAAATGGCGCCAGCACAGGCTCTGGGCCAGCCGTGGCCATCAGGACAGCAGGTGGCTGAACCCCTGAGCTGTGGACTCCACCCTGACCCCATCCTGTGACCTCACAGGGGAGAGCAGGTGGGGGAGGGGCCGAGTCTCAGCTCTAGAGCCCTGGCAGGGGTGAGGGGGGCCACGTGGCCTGGAGACCTTTCTTTCCCAGCGATTCCTCGCAATCCAGGCGGCCAGCGGGGTCATCCTGAAGGCACCTTTCCCGAGGCCTGTTCTCGAGAACGTGAGCCCAGAGACTTCTTGGCATCTGAGCAGGCAGAGGGGGAAAGGGAGAGGCAGCAGGTGCCCTTGTGATCTGAGGCTTCATGGGCCTGCAAGTCCTGCAGAGGCCCGGGGGAGGGACCCCCTGTAGCCCAGGATACACCCCTCTTTCCAGAACCTTCCTCAAGCTCTGGCACAGGCATCCTGGGTGCGTGGTTTGGGAACAGTGTGTCTCTGTTCTTGGGCCTTCGAGGCTGTGCCTCACGGGGGTAGGACTTGCACACGTCCGTTGATGGCATGAACGCACCCGGCATCCCTCCTGTGGCTCCTATTCTGACCAGGCCAGTGTCTCCCCAGGGGCCCAGAGGGTCTAATTGTCAGGAATGCAGCCTTCTGTTTTTAAACACTCTTCATATTGGGGCTTGGGAGGTTTGCACCCACCTTGGGTTGAGCCCAGGAGTCGGGAGTCTGCACGCCCTCCACGAGCTCTGCGTGGCTGCTTAGAACAGGCCTCGCCGGGCCGGGCATGTGAGCTGACAGAGCCCAAGGATCCCAGTTTTGGGGCATCTCTCAACTGCAAGGGCAGTAGTTTCCTTTCCCCCGAGGCTGCAAGTTAGAGGGTCAGAGTAAGATGGTGTGGCTGACGTGCCAGCGTCAGTAGGCATAGAAAGCTTTCCTGCAGCTGCAGCCCACGGAGGAGAGAAACGGAGCCCGGAAACGCAGAACGGAAGTGGCTGAGGCTTGACATTACTTAAGCTCCTAAATCCAGCTGCGCCTGAGGCCCACCTTGTCCTGCCATGTTCGAGGACAGCGGGCGGCGGCCGACCTGGAGCTGTTTGCTTCCGCGGGAGTGTGGGGGACTCTCCCCTGCAGCCCGCACCCCCCACGTGGCGCACCCCATCTCCCCGCCCTCCTTGCGGGCTGGCTGGAGCTGGGGCTTTGAGCCATGGACGCACTGCCTCCTTCCTGTCCCCCGGTCTGGAGAGCCAGCGGGAACCACTTAGGCCTCTGCGTTTGTATTTTCAGAAACGTAATCTTCCAGGTTGCGTTAAGGAGGCGGCCCCTTCTTAATGAGCGCTGTTAGCACCCCAAGGCGTGCTTGCCGAGGCCGTCTCCGGGGAGGGGAGGCCGCGGAGCCGGGCCCTTGTTAGCAGCTCTGGCTGCCTGACTTCTGACGTGGCTGCGAGATAAACGAGCGGGAGGAACATGGTCTCGCCCCGGCTAACTGCTCCTGGCCAGCGAGGCGAGGTGCCCGCCGGGGCGAGGTGCCCGCCTGCATGTGCCTGGAGGTCAAGGCGAAGAAACGGGAAGGAAACAGCCAAGAAACGGCCGAATACAGTCAGTTACTTTGGCCCTTTCCATGGCTTTGGGAAGGCCTGGGGGGCGCATGGGTCCTCAGGCACTCTCTCCAGTGGGGCGATCACCGCAGATCTGGTCTCATGCTGTTCCCGGGGACACAGCCCACCACCTCTCCGAGCTGGGGTCTCCGCTCCCCCCACCGCTCTCTGGCCAGCAGAGGGATCCCCGAAAGCTTGGCATCCGTTCGGTGGACCTTCGGGGTCGCTGGCTCCTGTTCTGAACCCCACTTCTGAGCCTGGAACAGAGGATCCAGGAATGGCCAGGCAGGGGCTTCAGGGGCTGTGAGGGTCCATGGCCCCAGGCTGCACACAGTGGAGCTGGGCTCTGAGGCACAGCCGGCGGCTATGGAGGCTCTGTCCGGCGTGTGCACGTGTCGAAAGGCTGGCCTGAATTAGCCTCACCAGGACCCGTAGCCCAGACGGCGGGGTGGCCCTGCTCCACAGGGCTGCGGGCGGCCCTGACAGATGTCCTTGATGGCCAGAGCATGCAGGGACCAGGAGACAGACCAGCATCCCGTGGAGCTCCGCCCTGGCCAGCTGCCCACCCCGCCAGGCTGGACTTCCCTCCCACTGGTCTCTCCGAGCCCCTCATCCTCAGGCCCGGCTCTAGCAGACCTTGACCCCCCCCAACCCAGCAGGCAGCTGCCTCTGGGGCTGATCTCTGCCCATCATCCTTCCTTCCCCGGAGGTCCCGACCCACCTCCATCCTCCCAGATTCTTTGTTGCCTGCTTGGGGACCAGGGCTGCAGCTCCGGCCTCAGGGGTGCTGGGAGGAGCTGTGCGGTGGACGGGCTCCGTGTGGGGCTGAGGCCACGGGGTGCGCCCCCTGCCAGGTCCTCCCGGGGCTCGCTGGGAGCTGTGTCTTTGGGGAGGGGCTTGCGAAGAGCCTCAGCGTGGCCCTGTGTGCTGGGGGCGGGCGGATGGCGCACAGCAGAGCCTGACTTGCAGGTTCAAGGCGACGCCGTCCGAGCGCCCGGGCAAGGCTGACCAAGGAGGGAAACATAGCTCCCCCTCTCAGAGGCAGGTCCGGCCGCGTCAGACGAGCGCCAGCGTTGATGAAGGGGCGACTCGCCAAGGAGGTGGCGGTGAGCGAGGACGCCTGGCGTCGGCACGTGAAAGGCAACAGGGCTGATCCGAAAGCAGCTTCACTGAGGCGTAACGAGGGACGCAGCAAAGATTTTGTCAACGTTTCATTCAATTAAAGGCCAGAGGCGATTGTTAATCAGCAGCTTGGACGCGCCGTACTGCGACAGGGCGGCGACAGGGCGTGCACGCTCAGAAGACGTTTGCTCCACAGTCAGGGCTTCACGTGTCTGTCACGTCCTGAGATGCCGTCGACGTGGTTCAAGGTCTCTGCACATGGTCCTGGCATCAGCAGGGTCGCATCTCCAGGGCCCTGGATGTTGGATTTTGGCCTGCACGCCCACCCAGGCCCCCGGGACTGGAGATTGTTGGGAAAAGACTGACCAGCGTGACTCCATTTTGTTTAAAACCTCCCTGTTGAAGCCAGCGTCCTCTCTCTGTCCTCGGTGGGAAGGACCCACCAGGGCTGGCTGGTCCCACAGCCTGCATCTGCCTCCCCTTATTCCTGGTTGTTCCTGACAACAGCGTTGTCCACCTGATGGACGATGGGCGCCAGCATCGTCCTCCTGATGGATGATGGGTGTCAGCATTATTGGAAACCCGCAGTTATTGGGGACGTGCCCCACCATCATGGGGACGTGGGGATGTGTCCTACAGTTATGAGGATGCATCCTGCACCTGCTTGCTTGCCTCACAATGGGAGATGGTGGTGGTGCTGCCCTATCAAAGGCTGTCCCAGAGACTGCTGGGGTCTCTCTTGCCCATCTGGCTTGGGGCCCCTGGTGCCCCTGTAATAAACCTGCAGCCTTGAACTTCAGTCGGATCCTTGTGTCTTGCTGAGCGGCCACCAGTCACAACAGAGACCAGGAGTGGGTACCCGGAAGGGGCCTGAGTGAGGCTGTAAGGGGCTGTGAGGTCGGGGTGGGCAGTGTCAGGGACCAGAGTGAACCAATGACTGTAGAGGCTTTGGTTTAGCTGGCACAGCACCTCAGGGGCCCGGGGAGGCTGGGGGATACCCGTGTGCCCTGCTCCAGGGACTCTCAGGAGACCTAGGGTGGCCCTCGGGCCCCGGATCATGCCTGTCTGGTGCCCCTGTATGCCCGGTGCGCTGGGTAATATGTGATGCTGAGCAGCTGGTGTGAGGATAATGGGGTGCAAGTGATACCTGGCGGGGGCCCCCTTGAGACCCCTTGGCACTTGGCTCATGCACCCCAGTCCCCGGCCCTGCTGTCCAGGGGCTGCTGGTGCGGTGTTCTCCCAGGTGGCTGTGCTCCCATGTGGCTGGGGGGCTGCTCCTTGCCTGGGAGGCGCATGTAGGCCCCTGGGCTCTGTGCTGCAGAGCTGGGTCTATGGCCACGGGGCAGGTGGCGGTGTGGGGAGGGGCACAGGATTCCATGAAAGGATACCCTGGGTGGACTTGCAGCTGGTGCCCCCCTGAGTGCCCGCCCACCTGCCTGCGTGTGGACTCGCTTTCTCGCCCCACCAGGGACACGTGCCCCCTGCCGCCTTCTGTCTCCCAAACCCACCCAGCGCCTCACAGCTCCCTGGAATTGTCTCCCAGTCTTCGCCCTTGACCTTGAAGCCCAAAGACAGGCCCCATGTGGACGCTCCAGCGCAGTTTGTTGTAGCCGGGTGCCAGCGTTTGTCCTGCCTTTCAGTGGAGGAGGGTGGGCAGAATGAGCCCGACGGCTTCTGGAAGATCTCATTGACTCAGATAACCCCAGGAAAGGTGTTTCACTTTATTGTTAACGGGGTGCCAGGCCTGATCAGGCTGGGGGCTCTGAAGCCCAAGCTAGAAGGTCTGGAGTGGCCCCCACCTGCCCAGGGTGGCAGATACCAAGCACTTGTTCTGCCCTTTGCCCTTCTGGCCTCTGTCCTGCCTGTCCCCCACCTCCCTCTGGGTGGGGTCTGAGAGAAAGACTCCTGGGAAGAAGCAAGAAACACCAAAAGGCAGATAAAAAGAGAGGAGCAAAGACAGAAAAGAAAAAAAGGAAGAAAGGAGACGAGAATGGTGGACTGAGAGAACAGGCCCACTGAGAACTGGCCAGGGGAAGCCCCCTGAAGAGGGAGCTGGAGGTGGCGAGGAGCCACGGTGGCCGGCTGAAGAGTGGCCAGTGTGGAGCGTGTGGCACCGCAGCAAGGCGGCACCGTGAGCTGGTGCCTGGAGATGCCAGGGGTGGGGAAAGCTGATCTGGGCGTCAGCCATTGTGGAAGAAGCGTGAAGAGCCGTGGAGAATCGGAGCAGCTCGGAGCATGGAGAGAGAAGCCAAGAGAAGGCGCCGGAGAGAGACTGGGCTTGGCAGGGTGCCTGCCTCAGGCTGGGAGGAGCCAAGGGCGCCATCTTGGACTGTGTCTTTGGGACCTTTGGGACTGAGAATGGTGACCGGGGTCAGATAACCGCCACTTGTGGCTTTCAGGACTTCTCATTTTCGTGGTTGAGTTCCCTTGTTAATAAAACCCTGTTGTTGACCTGCATCTGATTGACAACCGCTGTGTGCTGGTCAGTCAGATCCGGTAAGACAGCTGAGCGGCAGAAGCTGCATTTTATTTAAAAGCTTTTTTCCCCTATGGCTTGCCAGTTGGTGGCCTCTGTCTGTCCCTTTTGGACCCGATATCAGTGGGGTCAGGAAAGCGGGATCTGGACCAAAGAAAGGTTGGGATTGGGGCTGGGAAGGCCTCCTGGCAGCGGCAAAGGGGGTCCACGCCAAGGGGGTGGTTCGGGCTCCCAGTACAGGGTTCTCCTGGGGCCCGAGGAGGCAGGAAGAGTCGCTTCAGGCGTGTCTGCGTGGCTCCCCTCGGCCTCCTCATGGGGCACAAACAAGGCAGACACTTGCCTGAGGCTCGCTGGCCATAGGAGGCTGGGCAGAGGCGAATCCCGCGGAGTCCCCAAGATCTGTCTGCTTCTGGTGGACGGTCTGACCCTCGGCCTCCGTCCCCATGGTCTCACACATGCGTCCCTGAGCTTCCGGTGGTGGTGGCTAAATAAACAGGCCTGTGCCTGGAAAGGGCCGCGCTGATGTCACACTTGACTTGGGCCATGGATAAAGCAGCATGGGCAGAGCAGGTGGCTGGGGTGACCTGGTGAAGGGCCACGAGGCCTTGGCCTTGTGTCATTGCTGGGCATCTCGTAGACAGCATCCGCTGCTCAGGGCAGGAGGACCCGGGGGACAGTGCAAATATATCCTTTAGGCTTTGGGGGTTGGGGGGGCCATGTCTGCTGACGGGGTGTCTCTTTTGATCCCCAGATAATGTCATCAAACCCTACCTGGTGCACGGCTCCCATCTCATCCTCAAAGCGTTTCCCTGCCGTTCCTTGGAAAATTAATTCTGAGTGTTTGAGCTTGTTCCCAAGGACAGTCGAAACAGGGAGGTCGTTATTTCTCTCCTTCGCGTCATGGTTTGGGGACAGTTTGCAACGAATGAGCATTTTATTAAAAAAGGAGCAGTTACTTTTCTCTCATCCGCGAACTCTGCATAGGTGGCAGAAAAGTAACTCAAGCCCAAGATGCAGACGCGGCAGATCACTCTCTCTGGAATTCCACACGCACGCACACACAGCTCACGGTCTTTCTTAGCCAGCTCTGAAGGGAAGAGTAGAGAGACCCCCAGCTGGCTCCTGGGTCCCGTCCAAGCTATTTCAAGTATTTGATATGACATAATAGGACTGGATGGCGAACCCCCCGGGACTTGGAGGAGGGAAACTCCTGACCGTGCAATTACAGGCTGACCTCCCGGAGGTCACGCTGCTCTTGCACTTTTGCACGGGAGATGCTATCTATCCCCCTCCTGACTGGGGCCTTGTGCTGCATGAGGGACAAAGAGGTTCCTCATTTGGCCACCTACGCCTGGCATTGTCCATGCCAGCGGTGGCCATCTTCTCAAGCCTGCCAGAGAGCAGGCCGTCTTCCCTGGCCCCCGCGAGGTGTGCCCTGACCGCAGCAAACTAGCGAAGCAACAACAGCCCCGTGATGTCAACGCAGCCTGGCCGGCCTGCAGCGCACGCTACCTTCAGGACCCGGTGTCTGAGTCCACCACACAGCCTGGCCCCAGTCCCTCCGCAGCGTCCAGCACCCACTGGACGAGCGAGGCAGTGGAATTGATTTGGGCTGAACTTGGTCTTAAAATAACTGCAGCGGCATCTGAGTTGTGTTTTATGTTTGATTCTGTTTACACGGTGGGTTTCTGTTTCAGGCTGTGCATCCAGAGCCTAATTTATACCCGTGATCTCATCCCTAACAAAACCGGCTAATCCCCCCACGAACACAAACATTTCCAGAATAGCTAAAGTGAAAAATAGTTTGTTTTCTTTACTCCCCTTAGGTTGTTTCCATAACCCACCATGACCCTCTTAAGAGGAACTTCCTTGTTGAGGGAGGAGGCGTGGGGAGAGTGGGGGGAGGGTTTCCCAGAGACAGAACAGGGGGATAGTCTTCAGGACGGAGGGGCTTTTTGCTTTCCTGGGAGGCCATGTCCCGGAGATTGCTCTCCCGCTTGTAAAATCACGGAAATAAATCACGTCTAGAAGGTACTTTAGGGGTAAAGTTGTGTGCGTAGATGGTTCTCTGAAAGGCCTCATTTTTCACTCTTCGGTGGACTGCCCTTCATTAAGGTAACAATTAGGCTCCGTCTACAGGCTTTCAAGCAGCTATTTTTAAACAGATGTCCACTGTTGTGTTTTGAGCTGGACACTTGCTCTTTCATTTGCTGATGTGCACAGATGTTCTTTCCAGGGCGAGGAACCTAAGGCTTATCTCCTCTAAGACACAGAAACCTAAGAACCAAGTTCCATGGTCCAAATAGCTCACAGCTTACCGGGTCACTTTCTTGCTGATGGACATTTTAAACTTTTTTTTCCACCTATCACCCTGGGATGACAATCCTTGTCTGTGCCATTTTGCATCTGTGGCAAAGTCATTTTTTTTTCCCTAGGTACCTGGAGGTGAAATTTCTGGGTTGAAGGAGCTACGTATTTTAAATTTTAATAGAAGCTGCCAAACTTAGCTCTAAAAATGCTGTACCAATTTACACTCTCATCAACATTATTTGCTGACCTGTTTCTGCACACCTGAGCCAACGCTTGGCATTATGACTATTTTAATATTTTATACATGGATGTGTGGAGGGGATATCCAATTTTTTTTTTTTTTTTGCTTACTACAGAGATGGGACACCTTTAACGTGATCTCTTCAAAGTCAAAGTTTTAAATTATGTTTTATTTTAATGGATGAGTGCGTGTCCATAGCCTAACAGTGCTGGGAGGGTTATCATCAAAAGGAAAATTCAGCTTCCATCTTTGTTCTTTTTTTCCCCCCAAAGATAAGACCGCTTCCATTTCATGATTTTTTTTCAGTTCCACATTTCTAAAGAATGTGCATGCATTACTATCTTCTGAGTCTTCATTTATATGTGTCATCAAAGATGTCTGAGCCAAAAACTACAAGTTTGCTAGACTAATTTCACTCTCCCTTTTTTTTTTTTTTCTTTTCTTAGCAACAGAACCCACAGAAAGTCTGTTTCTGCCTCCCTCATAGACAGGGCGGTTGTTGATGTGGATGTGGGAGGGAAGATCTGTTGGTGGGAACCAACTCAGTTGGCAGGTACATGAATTTTGGGTGTTGCCCTTTCTTCTTTCTTCCTGAGTGGAAAACAGATGTAATGGCTGGTGCTCCTGTAGCCGTGTGATGAACATGAGGCAGACAGGGGCACCGAATGGGCTTACAAACCCTGGGAGAGCAGAAACACTTAGGAAGTGTGGGGTTTTGCTTTCCACGGAACTTCCCCACCCATTGAGTTGTGCATTCTTTCCACTCTGCGCCGACTTTTTATTTTCCTGCAACACTGGATTTCATACAGTCTGTCTGCATTTAAAGATGTCTCTCACTTTCCCAGAAAATGGACCTTTTGACCCTGTTTTTATTCTTCATGTCATCCTGTGGCTATTTTTGAGAGGCGAAAAGGTAAAATGCTTCTACTGTGCTCCCTTAAAGCTAGAATTTTGCTCTCTATTTCACACGCGTGCATTTTGTGAATTACTTCTACAAAAGTTGAATTCCTTTTACCCTCCTGGCAACGGTGCATCAACGTGTGCATCTTAACTAGTACTGCTGGCATTAAATAGTATGTTAAAAAAATGAGTAGGCTAGACTAACAGAGTCTTTTAACATTAATTTTCTTTTTAGGGGTATTTAAAGCAATTTAAATCTTGTCATGAATTTTATATTTTGTCCTTTGTGAATTTTAATATCTCATTCACTTTCTTTGGTACTTTCCATTTTGATTTTCAGTGTTTTCTTACTGGTTTTTAAGAACGATTTGTGGACGAGTGTCATTAGTTTTCTTATTTTTCAGCTTTTTACAAACATGTCTCTATTTTTCCACTTGACAGATTTACTTTCTTTGTTATCATTTTTTGCGTGTGTCTATAAATTTACATTTCCCTTAACTACACATACTAATAGTCCCTTTGTCTTCTATTCCTTTTTCGCTTAGAAGGTATCAACAGAGAACTCTTAAGATATGTATCTCTTTTCTTTTGATTGTGTTCGTTCATTTCTGAAATTTATTTTGATGTAGGTGTGCTAATATTTCATACACTAACATTTCATTTGTTTACACACAATCGAATGTTTTTGCTGTACCCTTTGTAGTCTGAACCTCTCCCTGTTGTCTCATAGCGACTATTTGAACTATAACTTCTTATTTATTTTGAATGATTAATTTAATCTTGCTGAACTTCTGGTTGTTTGGCCCAGGTCACAGTTATTAAGTCACCACAGTGTGATAAGCTGTGGTGGTGTCTGTTGAGGAAAATGAAATTAACTGCTCTTTTATCCCAATTATAGCTATTTCTTTCCAGCTTGTTTCTAAAAGAACTTAAAAAACATTTTGGCGAATATTCAAAAGACTTAAGTGGAATGTTGACTTAGATTATGTTCATCTTCTTACTTAGTTTTGAGAAATGTTAATGATTGGAAAAATCCTGTCTTTCCACCCAGGAACATTATTTATTCCAATCTTTCTCCAGTTTTATAGTTTCCCTTCTGTAGTGTTCTTGTATCTCCTTTTAGGGATCTTTTCGGGTGGGTAGTTGATATTTTTTGCTTACTGCTATAAATGTAATTTTGCTTCCATTATATCTTTAAACATGATTGCTGGCATATAGGGAAATCTGGTGTGCTTTTTTTCCCCACATCTTCCATGTTTTTGCATTACATATGGCTACTTACAGAACGCTAATAAATTCTAAGAGGTTTTAAATTGATGCTCTCGTGTTTGCTAGGATATAATTAGATTTCAAATCTGACTCTCTCTGAGCTCATCATGGTTTTATTAATTGCTTTGGAGCCAGATATCTGCCTCTCCTTCCTCTCGCCACACCGGGGTGAAGGGGGAGCTGTGCTAGGGAACCCCCTTAGCCAGCAGGTGATCCTGGAGTCTTGAAGAAAGAGTAAAACGCTGTCCACATGAACAGGCTGAGGCTGTTCCGGGCAGGGCTAACAGCCTATGCAGAGACAGGGAGGTATGAGGAAGCCAGAGGTGTTAAGGACCGCCAGCAGTTTGCATAACTGTTGAGGGGTGTACGTATAGGTCCAACCTACGTGACCGAATACTCTTCCTTGTCACTCTCCTTGTCAGTGATCATCCCGGTGCTGCCCATGATCTGCGGGACCTCTGCACACAACTTGCTTATCCGGACAGCCTTTCCTGCTTACCCCCCACATCCCAGACTCCTACTCAGCGGTCCACACCCCGCTCGGTCCTATCTGGGCCCCTCCTGCGACGTGGAGCGGTGGCTAGCGCCATGATGATCGTTGCAATACTCCCAGCATCTCTCTCCTTCCTGAGTGCGCGGAGACGATCCGACTTGTCTTCCAACATCTGGCAGAGCTGGCACCCGGCAGGCAGAATTAAATCTGCACATTCATAATTAGGAGAGATTTGCCTATTCTGCGCACATGGTCTTTCTTCTAGCGATCCTGATTAGAACCTGACATTTATTTCTGATATTTTTCTAGCCTTTCTATCAGATGCCTGCTGCTGCTTGCAGCCCCCTTTCTCAGACGCTGGCTCCTGAAATGTTGCTTCTAGCCAGGAAAAGTTCTTCCGTTTCCAGACAGGAGAAGCGAGTCCTGGGAGCAAGGCAGCTACCGGGGTGGGGATGGTGGGTGGTGGTGGGGAGCTCAGCAGAGCTCCGGGCAAAACAACGAGCCCTGTCGCTCCCACCCATGTCTCTGCCCCAGGGAGGGTCCAGTTCTGCTCCGTGAGCAAAGTGAAGTCTGCCCCTGTGATGAAGAGGCCACCTCATCAGAGATCACTTTAATCAGAGGCGCTTCTAGCCTCCTAGCCCTGCCCCCCAATTTTGACATCCTTCCCATTTGGGGAAAAGCGAGTCGAGAGGCCTCGCCGTGAGTCCAGGGCACAGACACACCCCCCTCTCCCACGCTGTTGATCCCTGTCTCTAAGATACCAGCGCTGGCCTTTGTCACGTGAGTTATCAGGGGTTTCCATGCCCTCCGCCAGCAGTCTCAAGACCAGCACCTGTGGTGTGCGCCCGCCTGTGATGGTGAACCCCTGGGCCAGCGGGGGTGCGCACGCGCGAGGGGGTTCACCTGGGCCTGGGGGTAGGGGTGAAATGGCTGGCGTTACCCTGGGGTGGAGACTCAAGCGGCTGTCTCCTTGCGGGTCGGTTTCTCCTGGTCACTGTCAAAGCTCCCAGGAAGATGAGGCCGAGGGCTCAGCCTTCGCTTTCAGTCTGCTGGCGATGGACCGGCCCAGGCTGGACTGGATGCACAGTCACGTCACAGGTGCTTCTGAACCGGACACCAGGCCCGCGTCGCGTCCGTCGAACTGCATCAGATGATTGTCGAGGGCCCAGAGCCCTGGAGGCTGCATGGGATTCGACAGCTGTCTTGGAGGAGTTTGTCCAAAGGCGCTGGCTGGCCCTGAGGCCGCGGGAGGAGGCCGGAGGGGCTGGACAGGTGTCTGCTTGGAGGGGATTCAAGGTGACCGGAGCAGATGGAACCCCAGAAGCTGAGCAGCGCCATGTCCAGGCTGGGGACTGACAGGCCACCCCCATACGCCCGATCGGATCTCGGCTGCCACCAGGCCCGAGGCTGCAGGGGCGTGTCGCTGCAACACGGGACCCACGACCCACGCACACGCAGGCTGATGGTAAGAGCTTGGCTTGGGGCAGGAAGGGCCGGCGCGGATGGTGGGCAAGCTTGGCCTGAGGGCTCCCTCCTGGGGTCTGATGCTCCTTCACCTGGACGACGGCCACTCGCGTTCCTGGGCTTCCGGGGAGTGTTTGTGTAACTGCTTAGTGCTAATTAGGGTCAATTAAAGGCCGCAAGAAGGGGCTCGGGTGGGCTTCCTCCCTTCCCCACATCCTGTTTCACCAGACACCGACTTCCCCCGGCCAGGGGCAGAGAGAAAGCAACGGTCAGAGGACACCAGGGCAACGGTCAGCTCTGGACGCCTGACTGCAAAGCCCAGGCCACCCCTGGACACGGGACGGGGGAGCAGAGCAGGGAGGACCGGAGGGTCTGGGGGGGGGGCCCTGGCGGGCCGTGGGCTGAACATGTGCACGCGGAGGGCGTTGGACCGCGGCCCCTTAAAGCAGATACGATGACGTAAACCTACCTGACTCCTCCCATAACGGGCGGCGAGGCTGGCTCTGAGCCTCTGGGCGCTGGCAAGCCTGGCTGCGCTGCGACCCGCGGGAATGTGTGCGGCGACTGGGGGGTGGAAGTGGCCGCAGTACAGGGGTCCACGAAGTCCCTGCAAATGGGGAAGCAGCTGGGAGAAGCGTGTCCCAGCAGGGACGAGCCCCCCGAGTCCCCCCAGCTCCCCACCCCCCCAACACTTCCGTGTCACGCCACGCACAGCCATCCGGTCCCCTAGGGTGCCACTTGGCTTGTTTGCTTTCCAAACGTGTGACAGCTCCAGCCAGATTCTCCCAGAGAGCGCCCAAGACAGTGACAGTCGCCCGTGAGGCGCGAGCTTTTGTGCTTCAGAGACGGCAGGCGAAGGAACAGGGCCGCCGCTGACAGACACGCGCCTGCAATGACGTCACGTCTTTTCAAGGCAGACGCCGCAGTCGGTCCTGGCTCCACGTGGAGCTCCAGGTCCAGGCCTCCAGGGCCTGACTCCAACTGCCCAGACCTTCTGACCTTCTGGGCGGGGCTCCCCCGGAAACTCCTGCTCCCCACTCCCCCTGCCCCATCACCATCCCCTTTGCCAAGCCTGGGTGTCGTGTTCAGGTACTCGGCCCGGTCCACTCTGCGTGTTCCGGTCCGCCTGTTCTCATTGTTGCTCTGCAGATGCCTTGGGCTGGCACCCTAAAACCCACGTCGTCCCCCCACCTGTGTGGTTGGCCGCAACCTCCAAGCTTCCAGAAAGAGCCACTCTCTTTTCCCCTGGAGGCCTAGTCTGATTGCAATTAACTCTTTATTGATGGCGGATGATGGTGACCAGAGGCAGGGAGGTCATCTTATTTCCTTTCACTCCACACAAAACCCCCCAAGATGTG
>PVHY01028308.1:0-15366 GCA_004024945.1 Uropsilus gracilis | reverse complement strand
TGGGTACAAAAGGACACCTGTACCCGGATGTTTACTGCAGCACAATTTATAATTGCAAGGTCATGGAAACAACCTAAATGCCCCAAAACAGAGGACTGGATGAAAAAAATGTGGTATATATACACGATGGAATATTACTCATCAATTAAAAATGACAAATTGGATGACTTCATGACAACATGGATGCATTTAGAAGAAATCATATTAGCAGAAACAAGCCATAAAGAAAAAGGCAGAAACCAAATGGTTCCACTAATGTATGGGGTATAGTGAAAAAATAAATAAATAAATAAATAAACAAACAAACAAATAAACAAACAAATAAATAAATAAATAAAAGCCTTGAGGAAACTCAAAACAAGCTAAGCACCAAATTGAAACGCACAACTATGAACAGGAGGGAAAGGGGGGGAAGGGAGGGGAGGGGGGGCAAACCCTTGAGATTACAAAGTTGTGAAATTTATATATAAATAAAATATATATATAATAAAAAAAATAAAATAAAATAAAAAAATAAAACACATACAGGCCTGCTTCTCTCTCTAGAGCAGGCAATTAGCAGTTCCTTTGCAATTACCTTTAACTTAAACTTTACTGGATACACCTATCTGTCTGCTTTTTTCTACAAAGAAGGCTCCAAACAGTTAATTAGCATTTACACTGTACCTGCCTACTATTGATATGCAAAAGCCAGCCAGCTGCTTCTCAGCTCCCAGTTCCAAAAACTGCAGAAGAAAAAAACTTAAAAACACTTTAAACTCTACACTTGTGTGTTTTTTTTTTTTTCACTATCCCCAGCCTTCTCAACCAAAATACCAAACCAATGCAAGACTATCGGTGCAGACTAATTTATTTCTAACAAAGTGACTTTCTAATTACTACAAAAGAAAACATGTAAGACTCAGGTTACTTTAGCATTGTCCGAAACCTTTCTCAGCTTTGTCCAAAGTCCTTTCCCCAGATTGCCCAGAAATCCTCAGTCTCTCAGTCCTGATCATCTCACCAATGTCAACCAGTCAGAGTTCCTCTCCACGTGTTTGAAGACATCTTTCTTTGGGGTGCTCCTTTGGCATGATCCTCGTCTTCCACACTGCCTTTTTGTCGTCTTCAGGTAGCAGGAACTTCATGGTACCGGACGCAGCCAAGTTCACTTTCTTTTCAGGCCTAACTTTTGCATGTCCTCTTCAGACACAAGTTAAACTCAGCAAAACAAACTCCAGCACGGAGTTCTAATCTGCAAACTTCTTAACTGCATCTAGCACACATGCTGCCAGCCTGGGTCAGCCAAGGGTTGCAGGTCCCTGGTGTCTACATGGCCAAGCTCACATGGCTCACATCTTTACAAGATGGCCGATTTTCATCTCTCCTCTATTAAACCTCTCTCTCTATCCGATCTCCATATTAAAATATACTTCTCTTTGTTTGCACACCCTTTATATATCCTAATTTCCCACCATCCAAAAAATCTGTTTTACTTTTACCAGTTCACTTTTTTCTCCCCCTGCCTCTCTCCCTAAAAAAAAATTCCAACTAAGGTCATTCTCACATTTTAGCATCTGCCCTTAAAATCTACAATCTTAAACAAGAGACATTGGAGGGGGGTGTAGCACCCCCAACTTATCAGTTTTACAAGCTTACTTTGTAGTATATGATTAGGTAACTGTCATTTACAACTTTATTTTGTAATGAGTAGTTTGAGCACATTAAGGCTTTGATCTGGCTTTGCAATTGCATAAAAAGCTACATGTGGAAAAGAACCCTGTGGGCAAGCAAGTGGCAGGTCTCTGATAAAGATAACTTTTTTAAGGTTAGGTCTCCCTGTGTTGCTCAGGGTAGTCTCAAACCCATGGACTCAAGAGATCCTTGGCCTAAGCTTCCCAGCGCTGGGATTACAGTTTGTGCCACTGTGCCCTGCTTAAAGGTAAGTTTTGTGTGGAGCTTAAGGATGATTAAAGTCAAATCAAATTAAAAGGTAAAGGCTTTTTTCTGGTTTAGGAAGCTGGTAAAGGATTTTAGGGAAGACTTTCTCCCTCCCCTCCTGATAACAAACTCTTGCAGGAAGTGGATCTGGTTTAACAGTCAAACAGAAGAGGAAGAAAACACAATATATAAAGTAGAAAGAACTCTGTCTTTATATTCCTCTTTCTCACCTTTCTTCCTTGCCTTTCTCCATGGGATTAGGAATATATGGGGTAACACTCATTTAATGGTTCTTACTTTAGAAATATTTCTTAGTCCTCTTCCCAATTCCTAGACACGTTTCTGCTCCTGTTCACAGAAAGTCTTCCTGCATTCTTTCTCCACTTGCTCTCCCTCCCATATATCTATCAGTACAATAGCATCTAACTTCAGCCCAAGTATTCCTCTGTTAGGCCCTGAAACAATCTAAATTTTATCTTTTGTATTGGGATACCCCAATACATCCAAGGGCTGCCACAGATGTCTCTGAGCACCCTGCCTTCTGGGAATCATGGCTACGTCCAGCGTTCCCAGAAGAGGGCTTACCAAAAAAAGGATCCTGTAACTAAACCTAAAATGTAGTCTGCAATTTACTCACCTAGAACCTAAAGTGCAGGGACCCTTTTTCAGATTGTCTCACAGTTTTGGTGAGTTCTTCAGTACCAGAGAGAGGGAGAGGGAAACGGAAGAGAAAGTTCCAAGATCACAGTTTTCAGGAAAGGGGACAGTGAGTGGCATGGGCAACACTCTGATGCTTGCCAGGCCTTACCCCCAAAGGAGTATTAAAAATTCCTTAGCATGGGAGACCCAATACAAATCCCTGGGACGATTTGTCTCTCAGAGACAAATCTCCATAAGCCAATACAGAATTTAAGGAACCGCGAGTTAGAGCCCACTCAGATCCTGTCGCTGAAGCTGTGGGGCCAAAACAGTCACTGCCACAGGCGCACACACACACACACACACACACACACACACACACCTTTCATTCTCAAGAGAAAGATAGCGGGTTGTGCTGGCGACAGCAGCTGAGATGTATGGATCTCGGTGGGACCTCCAAATGTTAGGCCCTGAATCAAACATGGTTCAGCACAAACACCCCAGACACATGAAGATAAAGACAAAAGAAATAGTTTATTAGGAAAGCTCAGCTGAGGGCTACTGAGTCAAGGGAGACTCAGCAACCCCGGCTTGTTCAGCAGTATGTCCTTTTATATTGTCTCACAACCTAAGCTATACATCTGCATTCCTATTCTAAGTAAAACAAATGTTAAATATGGGGCGCCTGTTAGAGACACACTTTAAGTTTACCACTAGGCTAACCATAAGGTTACTTATAATGACATAAGGCATCTGAGGGGTTATCAATTTATTTTCTTTTTCGGAGGGAGGGAGGTGTCCCTTAGGGAGGGAATTGCTTGTCTCCTAAATCAAGGGGGTACTACACCAAATTTGCTCAATTTATTGTTCAGGCTTTTAACATTCCAACACCTCTAAAATAAATCATATAGATGAACTCTTTGGCCTCCTTGGAGCAGCCATTTGAAGCTGTACTAATAGCTACTCATCTTATTACTGGGTACTCATTTTACTACTGGTCTCATCTTATTCTACTGGTAGTATTTGATGTGATATTACATCACTCTCTTCCTCAAATAAAATTGATCATTTCATGTCACTAGTCTAGTCTGAATTTACTATCTTAAAGGCTATAGGAGTATCATGTAACACTTCTGAAGCCATCGCCCTGCTTTGATTCTTAGCCTTTACAAACATTCCTTTTGCATACACTGGCCAGAAAGATGTCTTTAAATATGTAAGATCAGGCTACTTTTCAACTTACAGGCCTTTGTTGGCATCCTATTGTGCTTAGAGAAAATGGAAAGCATTTTATAAAAGACCATAAAACTCAAGATGACATGGTCTCAACCTTTTGATCTAACGTAATTTTTTTTTTTATAACAGGCCGTTCAACTGTCAGAATAGACAAGGCTTCTGCACTTGCTGCTTCCTCTTTCACTAGACCTCATGGAGTGACTGAGAGGCCTTTCCTAGCCACTCCACCCAAAGTAGATACACACGCATATACTTAGTTTGCTTGCATATTCCCAAGGTAAATGGGGACTATTCAAGAAATATGATAAAATCTCCAGCGGAGTTACTGATTTTTAAATTTCCTGCAGCATGTCCATGTCTGCCCCACCTGTGTAGGATATGGAGCTTTTCTGAATGGCCAGAAACATTCAAACAATACACATTGGTTTTAATTTGTATATTTGCTTTTGATATTGGGTAACAAAACAAGCAAAATGCGTTACTTAACTAAACTTAAAAAGAGGGAGCAGCTGGCTCTTTAAACCCACTACTCCTTAGGTCTTAGGTTGATCCCAGCCTGCACAAGCAGTAGCAAGACCACACTAACCTAAAAGGAGGCAAAAACAGATTTACTCATTCGAAGGTAAACTAGACAAGAGTCACTGAAGGTACAAGGGACCGCATTGATAATCTTACCCACCAGTCCAGTCTCTAGTTCAAAAGGCTACATGTGGCCTTCAACCATGTACATCCTCAAAATGGCAGCTGCCCCACCTTCAGTCCAGGTGAAGGAACCAAGATGTTGCCTTCACTCCTTCTACAGGCTCAAGTTATTTACTTTAAGCAAAATGAAACCAAGATAGTGTCATCGATCCTTCTTCAAAAGTCAGATGAAGTCAGGCAAATCCAACGAAGAAACCAGAATGACATCTTCATTTCTCCTCCAAAAGGCACAGCTCCAGCAATCTTTCAGCTTTAAAATGGCCTGAAACCAGCAAGACTCACTCAGTACAACAGTGACAACCACTTCAAATGTCCCACAATGAAAACAGCAACACGGAAAGTTCTCTTCTAGATGACTTCCAAGCTTCATAGTTTCAAAGTTAAGGCAAAATTTGAAGTACCATGTTTCCAAGTCAGCTTACATAAATTATAATTTTCTTCAACATGCTTCCCCAGACTCCTCATCAACCCAAACTGGGGTGGAAGCCCACAGTGTGGATCCTCCCATGCCTGGCTGCTCCTTTGCTCTCCTCCTCCTCTCTGCACCTTGTCCATCTTCTCTGTCTCTGTCTCCTCCTTAAATCACCTCACTCTGTGAGAAGGCTTGGTTTCTCCAAGTCTCCACCCACCAGGGCACAATGACTGCTATCTTAATACAGCACTATCATGCTAGGGCCATGGCTTCCTGATTTCACCACGGTACCCCTGTCGTGCCTGTGGGCCAAATCCAGATTCTTTCTGCCTCGACTGTTGCCCCAGCAACAACAGCCGGCCCTCTATTGCTCCCCCAAAAGACTGGTCCCTGGTACCTTACACAGGTCTCTTTTATTCCTTGTCCTTGTTCCCTTCCTTTTGGAGTGGAAACCTGTCAATATCTACATACCATAAAGTCTTGTATTCCTTTTCTTTTCCTTCCCCTTCTATGAATTAAAATGGGTCATCAGTTACACCTTGGCATAGTCAACCTAAGCTTTGTTCACCTGGATCCTGGAACAATAAAGTCAGAAAGTCAAATCTCCACAATATTGTCAAGTCACATGAGAAGACAAAATGAGGGGTTTAAACAGAGACATGGAGAAAGGTGTGTAGAAGGTAGTGAGCAGAGGAGATGCCAGCTGTGATGTGCAGCAGCAGGCAGGGAAGGTAGGCATGCAGTGGCCTTCCTTAGCCTGCAGTACTGAGGAGCCCATGGAAGCATGTTGGAGAAACTTGTGACTTGTGTAAGCAGACTTGGAAATTTGGTACTTGAGAACTTGGTTTAGCTTTGAAACTATGAAGCTTGGAAGTCATCTGGAAGAGAACTTTCTCTGTTGCTGTTTTCATTGTGAGAAATCTGAAGTGGTTGCTGCTGTTGTATTGAGTGAGTCTTGCTGAGTTTGGGTCACTTTAGAATTGAAGTTGAAAGAATGTTGGAGCTGTGCCTTTTGGAGAAGAATTGAAGATGCCATCCTGGTTTTCCTCATTGGATTTGAATCTCTGACTTGAAGAAGGTGAGACAGCTGCCATTTTGTGGACTAGAGACAGGACTGGTTGGTAAGATCACCAGAGGGGTTCCATGTACCCTCAATGACTGTTGTTTGTTTTGTCCTTTTAAAAAGTAAATCTGTTTTTTTCCTTCTCTTAAGGTTTATGTGGTCTTGCAATTGCTTGCATGGGCTGGGGTGAACTTGGTGTGTGACTGGCTTTAAAGGGCCACCTGCTCCCCTTTGTAGTTTTGTTAAGCACTCTGTTTTGCTTGCTTTGTCACCTGATATTGAAACCGGGTACAAAGAGAAAAAAAACTTTTTGACTTGAACTTGAATTCCTGTGCCTGCTTCTCCCTAGGAAGCAGACTCCAAACAGTTAATTGGCATTTTCACTGTTCACCTACTATTGGTATGCAAAAATCAGCTATCAACTTCTCAGCTCTCTTCCCCTCTCTCAGGCCTAAAAAATAAATTGGAAACACAGTTTAAAATTTAGACAAGTTTGCCTCAATTTGCCCTCTTCTCAACTTCTGTGGGTTCTTTCCACCATCCCCAGCCTTCTCACCAAATCCCAACTCAAAGCAAGACTCTCAGAGTGCAGACTAATTTATTACTAAACAAAGTGATTTCCTAATTACTGCAAAAATAAACATGTAAGTAAAACTCAAAATTACTTTAACATTATCCAAAATCTTTCTCAACATTTTCCAAAGTCCTTTCCTCAGATTGTCTAAAAATCCTTACTCTCTCAGTCCTGATCATCTCACCAACATCAGTCAGAGCTCACCAACATCAGTCAGAGTTCATCTCCATGTGTTCAAAGACATCTTCCTTTGGCGTGCTCCAACTCCTCAATGCCATCTTCTCCGTGTCCTCCTCCAGGTAGTAGAAGGTCCGTAGTACCGGAGCCAGCAAAGTTAACTTTCTCCTCAGGCCTGACTTTCACAAGATCTCTCCCAGACTCAAGTTGAACTCAGTAAAACAAACTCCAACATGGAGTTCAAATCTCCAAACTCCTAAGCTGCCTTTAACACACATACTGCTAGCCTGGACCAGCCAAAGGCTGCAGACCGTAGGCCTTGGCCACATGGCTAAGTTCACATCATTCACATCTTCATCTTGCAAAGTCCCTGACCATCCCACAAATGGCTGATCTGAATGCCAAATCAGAATCAGAATCGGAATCTCTTTGTTCCAACCCTCTTTATATATTCTCCTTTCTGTTTTCCCACCTTCTAGGAACAGCTCCTGAGTTATCACATTACCAAGAAAAAACCAGTTTTACTTCTTCCTTCCCCTGTATCTTTCTGAAAGGAAATTCTAATCAAGGCCATTCTCACATTTTAGCATATCTTCCTTGAAATCTGCAATCTTAAACAGGAGACAATGATACCCAGGGGGGTAGGCACCCCCTATCAATATCACTTTGACCCAAACAGAGGCACAAAAAAGAGAAAATGAGATTATGGAAATTAGAAAATAGCAGTCATGAGCAGGAAAAAATTCTGAGGATACAACTGTAAATTTTGCTTTTTTCTTTACCACTCAAGGGACAATCCACAAGAAAAGCCTGGCATCCCCTGGTAAGGAAGCTTCAAGATTGACCAAAACAAAATTGATAGCTTGTGAGTTTAAAAAAAAAAAAAAAAGAAGATTGGGTAATGTGAAGAACATGTTTTCTTTGATTGTTGATCCTCAGTGAATTAAACACAGGCTCTTGGTGAGTAGAAGGAGCAATGAAATATTATAAAATGTTCTTTTGTAGAACAATGTGAAGTAACAGAGAGCTTCTTGAGATTTGGGGTCATAAATTTAAAGTGACCAGTCAACATACTTGTACATTTTTCTTTAGCTGCTTAATTTCAAGCACAGACATAGACATAGAGTGAGGTTTAACCAAATTGAAAGTTTTATCTGGTATTTGCAACAGGAAGACAAGGGTAGAGGAGTTCAGAAAATGTCAGGTCAGTGCTTACTACAGTAGACCATGGATTCTCAGCTAAGTAAGAGCACAGAAGATAAGATAAAGATGAGAGTATGATGCTTGAAATAAGTATTATTGAGGCAGTAAATTGATGGTAATTATAAGGCATGCATGTGGTCATGGAAATGTCTTATTAAGGAAATGTAGAGAATGATATTGATGGAATTGATTAAACAATAAATAAACTAAGCAAGTGTGTTTAAGGGGTTATCTACATGTAGGCTAAAGCTGTTAAAATTAATGATACCATAGTTAAGAAGAAGTTGCTAAAATATGCAGCTATAGATGTATGGCTTCACTATAGATGAGGGAGATAGCTGAGGAGATGGGGAGATGAGTACAAGGAGAATTAGTCCCAGGTTGGCTAATATAAAGCAGCTGGGATTTTGGAGATATAAGGAAGGAGAAATGGTTTTTAAATAGCAATGAGGAGCAAGAAGGACAGCTGCCCCCCTTTCTCGCTCAGTGGTGCATTTACTATTGAAGTAAAAACCAAGTCACCACTTGAGATGTCTGAAAAAAGTAAGGCAGACCAGATGTCCAGGGGTCTGTTAGATCAAGGAGATAAAAGTGAATAAACACCCTGCTTAAAATTTGGTATATATGGGAGAGACCATCCTTAGGTAGGAAAACCTTTATATTTTTTGTTTCCATTCTACTTTTGATTTTTGCAAATTAAACAAAAGTTCTTAGTTTTAAAATGGTTATAGGCTATAAAGCTTGCATTTAACAAAATGCTTATAGGCTATAAAGCTAAAATGCTTATAGGCTATAAAGCTTGCATTTAACAAAAATCCACTTTTCAGATCTTTATGTTATAAGGTGAGGGAATCTTTCCTTTTAATTTTAGTCAAATGAGAGTTCTTCTGCCCCCATGCAAGTAGTTGCTAAGAGATCAAACTTTTGTGATAGGGGTAAGCACAGAAGGTCATTCACAAATAGAAGACAAACTAATAGTCCACACACTCACAAGTGTTCCAAACAGAAAGGAACCCCACTTCTGCTCCTTGGGGAGCTGCATGGGTCTTACCTCAGTATTAGTGAGTTCAGTCTGAAACCGTTAGGTTATGTCGTTGTCTTCAGTCCTCAGTCACTATAGCAAGTATGGAGAGAGTTTTGCAACCAACTCAAGGTTCAGCTTGGTCTCTGTCTCTCTCTGTCTCTTTGTTT
Organism: Uropsilus gracilis; assembly: GCA_004024945.1. Lineage (NCBI taxonomy): Eukaryota > Metazoa > Chordata > Mammalia > Eulipotyphla > Talpidae > Uropsilus > Uropsilus gracilis. Next base: position 6,249 of record PVHY01028308.1, on the reverse strand, counting down.
CCCCCAACACACAACCCCTGATCATCAGGGCAGCTCAGCTTTTGGTGATGAACTCCTCTTCTCTGCCTTCTTCCAGACCTTTGAATACTGGAATTCTGGGAACCCAAAAGGTTCAACAGTTCCTGGGTCCTCCTTGTTTTCGAAGCAAAACTGTCATCTGCTCCAGATGTCAGATCAGCTCTTCTCTTAGCCAATCTTCTGATCCTCTCATTTCTCTTACCTCTCTAGTCCTAGCACCTTTCTCTTCTATCCCCTTTTCTTTGCTCCCCATCCCAATCATGAATTCTGATGATGGAATTATCAGCCACACCCTGGCTTGGTTCAGTTAAGATTTCCACCTTGGGCCTTAGAACAGGAGCAGAGCATGGAGTTAAATTAGCATAATAATCGTGGCCAAGCCCTTCTTAACATTTACAGTGTAAAAGAAGGTAGTGACCTATCTGGCTTCAGGTCATTCTTAACTCTGTTTTTCAGACACAGGTAGTGGTGATGCCTATTTTACCAACACTGTTCATATTGGGGTACTGGCTTCATTTATATCATGCATATTTGTGGCAACATGTGCTTGTTTATAAGTTAAAAAAAAAAGGATGCAATGCAGAAGGGAATTCTGGAAGATCTCTTGCACTTATTTATTTATCTCTTTATTTTTTTCATGTTTCCACCAAGAATTGTTAGGGGGCTGTGGCCCCCAGTACTGGTGTTGATGTATTAAAATAGATATTGTTAGCATTGGTGGGTGGAGATTTGGAGAAGGGAAGTTAAACCTTCTCCAGAGAAAAGAGGATTAAAGGATCAGGGAGGGGACAGAGATAAAGACAAGTGAGAGACTGAACAGAACACAGAGAGGAGGGGAAGAGGAGAACGGAAGAGGACAGAGAAGAGAGAATGGAGAAGTAAGGAGCAGAGAGGAGCAGCAAGGAGGATGGAGGCCTCAGAGCTGCCGCTGCCATGAGGGGCAGCAGGGAGGGAAGGAAGCCAAGCTGTGGGCTTTCATCCCCATGCCCAGCCTGGGCCAGTGAAGAGAAACTTGTGCATGTTGGAGAAACTTGTGTTCTGTGTGAGCTGTCTTGGAGAACTGAGGAGAGTTTGCTGTGTTGCTGTTATCAATGTGAGACGTCTGAAGCGCTTGCTGTGTTGCTGTACTGAGTGAGTTTTGCTGATGCTGGGGCCACTGTGGAGCTGGAGCTGACGGAATGCCGGAGCTGTGCCTTTTGGAGAAGAATTGAAGACGCCACCCTGGTCTTCTTCGTTGGATTTGAATCTCCTGCTTTTGGAGAGGGATCGACGACACCATCTTGGCTTCTTCTGGCTTGCAGTGAGTGCAGCTGTGTCTTTGAAGAAGGAGTGGCAGCGCCACCTTAACTCCTTCATCCGGCTCAAGGTGGGGCAGTGACCATTTTGTGGACACACATGGCTGCTAAAGCCATGTGCACTTTGGACTAGAGATAGACTGTGTGGTAAGATTACTAAAGGGGTTCCCTGTACCCCTCTGTGACTCTTTTCCAATTTGTCTTTTAAGAAGCAAATGTTTTTGCCTCCCTCTTAAGGTTTATGTGGTCTTGCTACTGCATGCGTGGGCTGGGAAGAACCTGGTGTATGGCTGGCATTAAAGGGCCAGCTGCTACCCTTTGTAGGTTTGGGTAAGCACCCTCTTTTGTTTTCCCACCCGATATCAGGATTTGAAGAGTATAATTCTATACTTCACATTATATTCACTGGCCATTGTGAAAACCAAAAAAGTGCATTTAATATGAAGCAGAGATATGCTTACAGGGAAATAACGTTCAAGCAGAAGCAGCTGGCCCTTTAAATCCAACCATGCATCAGGTTTGTCTCAGCCCATGTAAGACTGCACTCACCTTAAAAAAAGGCAAAAACAGATTTAGTCATTAAAGGACGAAATAGAGAAGAGTTACCGTGAGTACAATGATTAGTACTTTGATTATCTTACCAACCAGTTCAGTCTCTAGTCCAAAACTGCACATGGCTCCGTTAGCCATGTATATCCACAAAAGGGCAGCTGTCCCACCTACAATCATGATGAAGAAACCAAGATGGCATTGTCGGCTCCTTCTTCCAAAGGCACAGCTATTCACTTCAAGTCAAAGAATCCAAGATGGCATCGTCAATCCTCCTTCAGAAGTGGGAGAATCAAATCCAATGAAGAAACGAGGATGGCATTGTCAATTCTCCTCCAAAGGGCACAGCTCTGTCATTCTTTCAACTTCAACTCTAAAGAGGCCTGAAGCTAGCAAGACTTACTTGATACAACAGTGGCAACCACTTCAGAGTTCTCATGATGGAAACAGCAACACAACAAGTTCTCTTCAGGTCTCTAGACAATTCCTAAGCCTCACAGTTTCAAAGTTAAAGCAAGTTTTCAAGTAGTATGTTTTCAAGACAACCCACACAAGTCACAGGTTTCTCCAGCATGCTTCTCTGGGCTCCTCAGCAACACTGAGGAGCATGTGTTTCCCACAGCATGGCTTCCTGCCCTGCCCTGTTGCTGCACTTGGCAACAACAGCACTCTCTCTCTCTCTCTCTCTCCCCCCTCTCCCTGTCTCCCTCTCTCTTCCTCTCTCCCTCTCACAGCATGGCTTCCTTCCCTGCCTTGTTGCTGCACTTGGCAACAACAGCTCTCTCTCTCTCTCTCTCTCTCTCTCTCTCTCTCTCTCTCTCTCTCTCCCTCTTTCCCTCTCCCTCTCTCCCTCTCTCTCTCTGCACCTCTTGAAAGTGGGTGACCCGAAGAAGACTTTTTAACTTAAAACACATACAGGCCTGCTTCCCTCTCTAGAGCAGGCTACTAGCAGTTCCTTTGCAATTACCTTTAACTGCATACACCTATCTGCCTGCTTCTCTCCCTAGGAAGCAGGCTATAAGCAGGTTATTTACCTTTAACCTTTACCTTAACCTTGAGAACCTCTGCCTTTTTCTCTCTACAAACAGGCTACAAAGCAGGTCATTAGCATTTTAACTGTACTTACTATTGATATGCAAAGGCCATCCAGCTGCTTCTCAGCTCTCAGCTCTAAAAACTGCAGAAGAAAAACTTAGAAACACAGTTTAAACTTTACACTTGTTGATTCTTTCCACCATCCCCAGTCTTCTCAATCAAAATATCTAACCAATGCAAGACTATCAATGCAGACTAATTTATTTCTGACAAAGTGATTTCTAATTATCCTAAGAACTACAAAAGAAACTTAAGGAAAACTCTGTACTTTAATATAGTCCAAAACCTTTCTCAGCATTGTCCAAAGTCCTTTCCCAGATTGCCCAGAAATCCTCAGTCTCTCACTCCTGATCATCTCACCAAAATCAGCCAGAGTTCCATCTTTCTTTGGGCCACTCCTTTGGCGTGCTCCTCGTTTTCCATACTGCCTTCTCCTTGTTGTCTTTAGGTAGCAGGAACTTCATGGTACCAGACCCAGCCAAGTTCACTTTCTTTTCAGGCCTAACTTTTGCACAGCCTCTTTAGACACAAGTTAAACTCAGCAAAACAAACTCCAACACGGTGTTCAAATCTGCAAACTCCTTAACTGCATTTAGCACACATGCTGCCAGCCTGGGTCAGCCAAGGGTTGCAGGCCCCCGGTGGCCACATGGCCAAGCTCACATGGCTCACATCTTTACTCTGCAAGATGGCCAATTCCCATCTCTCTCTCTATCCAATCTCCATATTGCCTCTGAATCAGAAATCCCCTCTCTTTGTTTGCACACCCTTTATATACCCTGATTTCCAGCCTTCCAGGAAACCTGTTTCACCTTGATCATTTCACTTCTTTCTCCTGTGCATCTCCCTGAAGGGAAATTCCAACTAAGGTCATTCTCACATTTTAGCATCCATCATTGAAATCTGCAATCTTAAACAGGAGACAGTGGGGTGGGGGGTAGCACACCCTATCATTCCCCACTCTGATCTTAAAAAAAAATTTATATCTATAAAAATAAACTCTAAAACAAACCCATTTCTCAATCCAACTTGCAAATACAATACATGTACCAGGCAAAAACATTCAATTATATCAGTAACAAAGTATGCATCAAAGCAATATCCATTTTAACACAATGAAACATGTTACATTAATACCAGTTAAACCATTTATCAAACCACTATCCATTTAAACACAGTCAGGCAAAACTTATGTACAATTACGCAAAACTGCAATACCCCTAGCACAACATAAGACTTCAATACTAGCTAGTACACACATCATTTCACGAAATGGGCATTTACCAATTAGTATCCAAGAGGGAAACTGGTTTTCCTTTTCTTTCTTCACGTCCTCATTCCCTTCACAGTTTTCAATCCTCCTGTTGGTTCTCAGCCTGCTTGGCCCACCATAGGATTTTATTTCGTGTCTGCCTCAGTGAAAAGTCCATATTTGATCAACTATGTTCCAGGGGTGGAACCATCTCTCCTGTAATTTCAGAATTATGTCTCTTGTCCTTCTCTTTTGCTCCTTATCGAGGCAGACAGCAAAGGGATGATATCTTTCAATATTAAGGAATCTTGGGGTTTTCATGAACCTTTAATTAATGTTCATGGAGTTTTGAAATGATGAAATATGTATATTGACTTTAATGAAATTGTTTTTTCTTTTGAATGATTTTCAAAATAGTATGAAAGTGTATAAAATCACTAAAATTTCTATTCCAAAAATGACTTGATAAGGATGAATGCAAATATTTTTTGAATAATTAAGATGGTTTAAATAGAGGGATAAAATAATTTTTTTTTAAAAATCCCATATTTCCAAACCATTTGAGGAGTATCCATTTTGTAATGGCAAGTAGAGCAAAGAAGGGCACAAAGAATGTTCATTGGAGACAGCTTACTTCTGTGATGTCACTCCTTTCATCAAAGTACTATATGACACTAAACTACATCGCAATAAACTACTTTAAAGAAGCAAAGTTATGATTTCATTGCTTTCAGTTAGAATTAGCTGTGATAGATACCCATGAATGCACTGTGATTGGACAAAACTCTCAGGGGCCTCTTGGTTCCTTCCACCTGGCCATCTTCCACACCACAGAGGTCTGGAGGCTTGCTGCCACTTTATGTGACTTGAGGAAGCATGCAGCAGACACATCATTGTTTTCTGCCTCTGTAAGTTTCTGCTAGAGTTGAGTGAGATATGATACCCTACAGGGAGACCATAGTGTCATCCATGATGATTGCCAATGAGACTGGAGTGGTAATTGTAATGGAGTGGTAATTGTCATGCATGGTAATTGTAATGAGACTGGAGTGGTACCACATGGGAGTGGCAACACTACAGGGTCAAATTTCACCAATAGTAAACAAGAGAAGGGGGTTCCTGGGCGGATAAATATCTCCTCCTGTTAGGAGTCGCATGTGGAATGAATAAGAAATTGAGACAGAAGAGGTTGCTAGCAATCTGTGAGGCTAGCCCACAGATCCTGGGAAGCATGTCCAGGTCCAACTTTAATGAATAAGTCCCTTATATACCCCAGCAAGGAAATGTTACAAAGATGTAATGAGGAAGTAGCAAAACATACATGACATGCAGCAGGGAGGATGCGGGGACGTGTGATAACAGGAGAATTTACCTTTGGGGGCAACAGACATTAACCTAGGTTGCTGGTGAGAGACGTACTGTTGCCCACTCTCTAGTGTGCCAGAGGGGGCCAGAGAGATAGGAGGTGTTCCTCTTATCTGAGCTTCATCTCTCTGCCTGCTTCCATGTTCCACATCCCCCCTCCTTCTTATTCAAGGCACTATAGCTAGTCTACCTTGTTGGAGAAGTGCTGTATCTCACCTGGGTGCACCTGCCAATATGACCTGCTTTGTGTCTGTTGCTCATCATGATGTGGAAAGCAGTGTGTTGACATGTGGTGTTATCTTTTCTCCTCTTGTCACACTTCTTTACTCATCCTCACTGCTTTGGCTTTGTATCTTCCAAATAAAAACCAGCTCTTTGTCTCACATGTTTTTTTAAGGAATCTGAGTAAAAACACCCCATAAATTTGAATTTTAGTACTATATCTTTTAATAATTACAAATTTTCAGTAATATAAAACTGCTATTATTCAAGGTCTTTTGTAGATACTGAATGTGAGTTTTATGGGTTTCAACATTGTTAAATGACTTGTTAAAGTCGTTGTTTAATGCTCCTCAAGATACTAATTATAGTAGCATGTGGAAGCTGATTTCAGGTGTCAATAATGACTGTTTAGATAGCTGCCCGTGGACTTTTATGGCTTATTTGAGTTTTTTT
>PVHY01028307.1:0-15356 GCA_004024945.1 Uropsilus gracilis | reverse complement strand
TTAGCTTGAGGGTCCTCCACACCCCTTTCCATAGTGGTTGAACTAGTTTACATTGCCACCAGCAGTGTAGTAGTGTTCCTTTCTCTCCACATCCTCGCCAGCAATTTGTGTTGCCTGTTCTTTGGATGTGGGCCATTCTTGCTGGTGTAAGGTGGTATCTCATTGTGGTTTTGATTTGCATTTCCCTTATTGCTAGTGATGTTGAGCAATTTTTCATGTGCCTGTTGGCCATTTGTATTTCCTCTTTGGAGAAGTGTCTTTTTAGTTCTCCCCATTTTTTGATTGGGCTTTCTGTTTTGCTTTTGTTTAGTTGTGTGAGAGAACTTGTCTTTTGAAGTACATGCTCAGTCTTGGTGGTAAGGTGAATCAGCACACAGCGGTAGCATCAGTCTGCTTTTTGTTTCATTTCTGTGGTGAAGTCAATTTCTGAAATGTTTCAATGTCATTTTTTGACTCTACTAAAGTGTGAGAGTAACTAACACTTCTGTCCGCGGCAGAGAGCCTTGGTGTGCTGGAGGCCTGGGTCTGGGCTTGAGAAAAGCTGCTGGACTAGTGCCTGGTGGTTCCCCTCCAGTGGCAGCTTCCCAGAGGCTGCAGTGGGTTGCCCAGCCCCTAGTCAGAGTGAAGTAGGTCTCCTTTCCGCCTGGCTGTGAGGATGAAAGCCGTCAGCTGCTCTAAGCTGTTCCTCTTCAGGGCTTCATGTGAAATCACATCTGTTGTAGTCAGTCACCCTAGAACTTTTGGAGAAAATGCATCTGGTGGAAGGAGATGGACATATCTTGCTCTGGGGCCCAGCCAGGGTAGGGTTGACCATCGCCCCCTGCCCCCATGTGTGGGTCCCTGCAGGTGCTTGGAGATTGTGTTCTTCTTTCTCTAGATCACATCAGCATCTGTCAGGTTGGTTTCTCAAGAACCCAAAGCTCTGGTCAGCGAATGGAAGGAGCCTCAGGGCAAGAACATCAGTGTGGCTTCCTGCAATAGCAGCCAGGTGGTCGTGGCCGTGGGAAGGGCCCTCTACTACCTGCAGATCCATCCCCAGGAGCTCCGGCAGATCAGGTGTGTGTTTATCTGGCTCTCGGTTTTCTCCCCTGTTCTCTGGAACATCTTTGATCCTTAGGTCCCTCCCTTGTCTGTGTTCCTCTTTGTTCAGCCACACGGAGATGGAGCACGAAGTGGCCTGCCTCGACATCACCCCGCTGGGAGACAGCAGTGGCCTCTCCCCGCTCTGTGCCATCGGCCTCTGGACGGACATCTCTGCCCGTATTTTGAAGCTGCCCTCTTTTGAGCTTCTTCACAAAGAGATGCTGGGGGGAGGTAGGTATCTGTACAGGGTCTGGGTTGGGGTCCGAATCAGAGTGTGGGGTAGGAACTCATGGTACCCTTCCCCTCAGAAATCATCCCCCGCTCCATCCTGATGACCACCTTTGAGAGCAGCCACTACCTGCTCTGTGCCTTGGGAGACGGGGCGCTTTTCTACTTCGGCCTCAACATTGAGACGGGTGAGAGTGGCCTGGGAGCCAGGGGCTCGGACGGGCACGGAGTGGGTAGGCCACGGGGCTCCTGGCCGCGGGGCTGCCTTCGGGCTGGCACCATCCAGTGTCTGTCCCCTCAGCTTCCCTTTCCCCTGACGTGCTTCTCTCTGTAGGCCTGTTGAGTGACCGTAAGAAGGTGACCCTGGGCACTCAGCCCACGGTGCTGAGGACCTTCCGCTCTCTGTCCACCACCAACGTCTTCGCCTGCTCTGACCGCCCCACTGTCATCTACAGCAGCAACCACAAGTTGGTCTTCTCCAACGTCAACCTCAAGGAGGTGAACTACATGTGTCCCCTCAACTCGGACGGCTATCCCGATAGGTAAGTCTCTGTCTGCAGCCAGAGCTGTCAGTTGAGGGCGTTGTGGTGGTTTCCTCAAACTCTGGCTTTTTCCTGGTATCATTAGTAAATGGTGGGGAAGGGGGTTGCAGAGTGGAGGCTCTCAAACCTGGCTTCCCACTGGAGTAAACTTTGCATTAGAAGTCTTTGAAAAATGTTTCCTGATTCCTGGATTGTGCTTCAGGTAGGTGAGAGTCTGTATTTTCAGAAAACCTTTTTGGTGAGTCAAAGGATTAGTCAGATGGCAAGAACCCCAGATTAGAGGTCACTCTGTAATCCTCCCAAGTGCTCAGGGAGTAACCCCTTCTTCGCTCCCCCAGATAACCACACCATCGTCTGGGGATACATTAGAGGTATGAGTTCGCAGGTCTCAGGGCCACTGAGCGAGAAACCCTGGGCTGGGGCCCGGCATTTGGTTCTCTGGCACGTGCTAGGTGTGTGGAGAGTCGCAGGTCTGGGTGTTAATCCACATAAGTGATTGGTGGAAAGCTGCTTAAAAACAGCAGCCTCTGTCTCCCAGACTGGTTAAGTAGAACCTCCAAGAGCTGGGACCAGGATGTGTGTTTCCCAGGGTGGCGCTTGGCGTCTGAGCTGGTGTCTCCCTGGTGGTTCTTTTTTGTTTTGTTTTTTAAATCTTTTTATTCCAAATACCTGACAAGATATGATCAAGCATAATTATTTATTTTTTGAATATTGAAATGAATAGGCACAAAGTAATTATTAAAGAAGAAAATCATTAATTCCATTAGCAAATATGGAGCACTATTTTATGTGCTAGACTCTGGGTGTTCAGGTGAGTTAGAAGTGCCATTGTCTTTAATATGTATATATTTCACATCATTGTAATCCCCGGGGGTCACCCACTACCACCCCTCCTAGCTGCTCCAGCTGGTCCCTCCCCCCCAGTTGTGCACTTTCGTTTGGTTGTCCATATGTTAGTGAAACCATTTGGCTTCTGTCTTTTTCTTTCTGACTTGTTTCTGCTGCTATGTTTCATCTAGGTACTATATCCATGTTACCATAAATTCATCAAATTTGTCACTTTTCTCCCTGATGGTTCTTCCTCACACGGGTTGCCCCGTTGAGCCCTTGCTTCCTGGCATCTGTGCTAAATCCAGCCCCTTCTCTGCAGCCTGGCCCTAGCCAACAACAGCACCCTCACCATTGGCACCATCGATGAGATCCAGAAACTGCACATCCGCACCGTTCCCCTCTATGAGTCTCCCAGGTGAGGGCAGGGCCAGGAGAGTGGCCGAGGCGGCCGATCGGGGGGCAGTGTGGTGTGCACCCAGCTTCCCCTGAGCGGCCCCATTGTTCTGCTCCTTCCACAGGAAGATCTGCTACCAGGAAGTGTCCCAGTGCTTTGGGGTCCTCTCCAGCCGTATTGAAGTCCAGGACACGAGCGGGGGCACAACTGCCCTGCGGCCCAGCGCCAGCACACAGGTGAGAACACCGGGTCAGACCGGTGGCGTGGGAGCAAGGCTGGTGACCTCTCTGAAGGAGGTGGACAGCAGGGATTTGCAGGCCATCCCCTCTCAGCCAAGCTGCTCGTCTCACTACAGACCAGCTGTAGACAGCGGGCGGCCACAGCTGATTGCAGTAAGACTTGGTAAAGAAAGGCAGCGCAGAGATTGACCCTCTCGGTAGCAGCTCAAGAGGGATTTTCTGGGCACGGTGGCTCATGCCTGTAAGCTTCAGCCTATGAAGCAGCCGGGGCTAGGGATCGCGGTTCGAGTCCCACGTGGGGCCCATAGCGAGACCTAGTTCCAAAAAAATAGCTGGGCATGGTGGCGCGCACCTGTAATCCCAGCTACCTGGGAAACTGAGGCTGGGGATTGCTAAAGTCTGTGATACCCCGGGCAACGAGAGCCTGCGGTTCCACGGGCAAAAATAGCGAGACCTAAAATAGCGAGACCTTGGTGGCCCGTGGACGATGCCTCCCTTTCTCCCATTGTGGGAGGACACTTGGTGTCTGTGGGGCGTGTGGAATTGGAGTGGGGCAGCAACCTGGCCACAAGTACGGGATCTGGGCTCTGATGAGACTGACTTCGAGGGTGGTTGCTAGTGGTCTGCAGAGTGGGTGGAAGAGGGACAGCCTGGAGCTCACGTGTCTGGGGAGTGATAGCTCAGCCTTTATCCCTGTGTTCTCTGCCTGCAACTCGCAGAGCTCTGCGGCAGGACCTCACCCAGAGTAGCTGACTTTACCTTTTTTAATTTAAAACGCTTCCCTGCTCGCCCCAAGGGTGGGCTGGTCGTTGAGTCCCCGGGTCCTGTTCTGGCTTGCGTTGCTCGGTCAGCTTGCCTTGCCGTGTATGTGAGCTTGGTACCATGGTGTGAGTCCCACGGAGTTAGAAACCCTCTCCTCCCTCCCCATGGCCTCTCGGTGCTCCGGTCTTTTAGCTCCTCTTGAGCCGCCAGCCTTCACCGTCTCCTCGTTCCGACCTGCTGCCCCTCACACCAGCTTCCCAGGGTCTGCTCTGCTGGGAGGGATGGCACATGGTGGTCTCTGTCCGCAGGCCCTGTCCAGCAGCGTCAGCTCCAGCAAGCTGTTTTCCAGCAGCACAGCCCCTCACGAGACCTCCTTTGGAGAAGAGGTGGAGGTGCACAACCTCCTCATCATCGACCAGCACACCTTTGAAGGTACGCACCCGCATCCTGTGTGTGCCTGCCGCCGTGGAGTAGGGCTGTTCGGGCTCTGGTGGAGCCAGTGCTTGCTGAGAGTGGCAGGCCATCTGGGATAAGTGGGAAGGGGTGGCCCCCTGGGTGGGCCGTAACTGGTGAGTGTGGGGCCACCTTGTTCTGGTGCAGGCTGCTGAGGGACTCAGAGACAGGAGTGGGGCAGTTGATGCCCGGGCACACCTTGAGCTCTGCTGGGAGCTGAGCTGTGGCCTCCCAGGACAGGATGTCTGGGGGCATCAGCCCATGACCTGTCTACTGCTTCCTTCTAGTGCTTCACGCCCACCAGTTTCTGCAGAACGAGTATGCTCTCAGCCTGGTCTCCTGCAAGTTGGGCAAAGACCCTAATACCTACTTCATCGTGGGCACAGCCATGGTGTATCCTGAAGAGGCGGAGCCCAAGCAGGGTCGCATTGTGGTCTTTCAGTATTCAGATGGTAAGTGGGCACAGCCTCCGGTGTGTTTGAGCTGTCTGAAAATCCGGGACGGCGAGCCAGCCCTGTGTTCAGCAGCCTGCGTTCAGCGCACTTGGAGGAATGGCTGTGGCTCAAGATGCTCTGTTCTTTCCACTCAAGCTGTTGATGTCTGGGTGAGTTTCCAAGTGGGCGAGCAGAGGCACAAGTAAAATCAAGCTTGTGTTTCTTCATCTTAGAAAGAAAGAAAAAAGGAGAGGTGTGAACTGGGGCACGAGTCGAGTAACCAGAGTATTGGGGATCCTTGGTCTGTTTCCCACTTGGTTGCTCTTCCAGTTTTAGCATTTTGAGTCCATCGCTAAATCTGTCCTCTTCTCCCTACCCGAAATGGTCAAGGTGGGCCTAAGACTAGCTGGCAGCCCAGATGTCTGCTGTTAGGTGGCCTGGGTGCAGTTGGTTTCCCTGTCGAGGGAGCTGTGGCGTGTCAGGATGGAGGCAGGTCTTAATGCCCTCAGGAGTTGCTGTGGGTCCCCTGGGACTCATGCTTCTGCTGACCATGTTTCCTGCTTCCACACGAGTGGTTTGGGAAGCTTGCTTAGAGCTGGAGCGGAAGTCTGGATCCTTTTGATAAGTTAAAGTGTGAGCTCAGCAAGGAGACTTAAGAGTGCCTTTTTCTTCTTCCCCAGGAAAACTGCAGACCGTGGCTGAAAAGGAAGTGAAAGGGGCCGTGTACTCTATGGTGGAGTTTAATGGGAAGCTGTTAGCGAGCATCAACAGCACGGTGAGGCCTGCCGCCTGTTTGAGCTCGCTGGCCGCACTCTGTCTCAGAGCTGACTCCTTCATGTTTCTGTGGTGGTGCGTGTGTCAGACTGTGCAGGCAGCACGGTGCAGGGGGTGTGGAGCAGGGAGTCTGGGGCCTGGGGTTGGACCCAGCGCCGTGAACCTCCCAGGAGTCTGGGCAGAGCAGTGCTAGCCAAGCCATGCATCCTAAGCACTCTCCAGGTCACTCATCCTCTGAAGTAATCCAGCTCTGCTGCCATGACCCCACTCCTCCCTTGCAAGGAATCTTTAAATACGTCTGTCAGGCGAACTTGGGAAATGCTGAGTCCTGGACTCCCTCTCAGAGTGAGCATCCCAGGCACTGTGGCCTGGGAAAGGTGCCAGAAGCCTGGAGTAAAGAACAATACGTGTCTGTTTTTTTAGAGACCAGTCTCGCTGTGTTGCCCGGGGTGGTCTTGAACCTGCGGACTCAGTTGATCCCTAGTCTCAACCTCCCAGGTAGCTGGGATTACAGGCGCATGCCACCATGCCCAGCATTATGTGTCTGTTTTAAATGGACGACTTCTAGTTATTCATCATTCCTTTGAAAATGATCGCTTGGTGTGTACCAGGCACTGTCTTAGTCACTGGGATAGAGCCATAGACCCAGCCCTGAAACACAGGTTGTCGTTTAAAACTGAAAACCAGGTGAAGTCACTCAAGATCAGCTGCCTGACTGGAGATGAGATCTGGGGCCTGAGCCCCAGGGTTCTCTGGCACTGAGAAAATAGGACTGAAGAGGGGAACCGAGGGACAGGCGTGCCCTGGGAGCGCAGGAAGAAGGTGTTTGCACAGGAGGGGACCGAGGTACCGCACACACTGCCCATCGGTGAGTTGGAAGTCACGGTGACCTTGACCAGAGCTCTTGGCTGTGTGCGGTGACGGGAGCCTATTGACTTCAGCAGGGACAAGGCAACAAGTGCTCGTACTGAGTCCTCTTGGGGTGTCTGCAGGACGGAGAGGCTGAGAGGAATGGAGATGACTACAGGAGGGGGGTTGGGCACAGGAGTTTCATTTGTTGAGCTACATGTTTCCGTGCTGATGTGCGTGTCCTATTAGGAAAAGAATTGTAGAGCCATGGTTTTGAAGAGGCCAGAAGAGCACAGTGCTGACCACAGGTGGTGGACGCCTGTGGAAAGCTTGGCTGTGCTCCTCTTCTCTGAGGAAGTTGAGAGGAAAGTGGGTGGAGGAGGCTTTGGGGCTCAGGGAGAGTGGAGGAGGCATGAATTGGCTTGGGGACCTGGCGTCGTAGAAAATGCGCTAATTCTGAGATGTGTAGGAGCCACTTTGGGGCAGTTCTGAGTTGAAATGAGGCCAGTCACCCTTGGTTATTCCTTCTCCACTGTAGTTGAAGATCAAGTTTTCGTGAAAAGTGTGCTTTGCAGAGAGAGTTTAATCAGGCCCGGGCAGGGTGGGAGGTGGACGAGGAAGTTGCGGGTGAGAGCGGAGATGGTGGTGATGGACCCAGACATCTGCAGAAAGGTGAGCTTGAGGACACGGACTGTGGGGTTATGTTTAAGGGGGACTGTGGGTAAGTGGGGACCAAGGGTAGAAGACTCTGGATGAGTGTCTTAAGTCACGGAGACTATAGGACTGATGTGGTGAGCAGATGGTGCTGTCTGCTGGGGCCAGCGCAGGAGTCGGCTGGGAGGAGGTTGCCACAGACAGGTCCAGAGGCGCTGGTGAGGATGTGCTTCCTCCTCCCAAGGGCATGAGGACTGGTGGGAGAGAAAACTGGCAAACAGTGCCCCAGGCTCTGTGTGAACAGGCTGGTTTCAGTTGGAATAGAGGGCACTGGCCGGAGAAGAGGTCACCTGTTCACTGTGAACAGGTGAGAAATTGGAGGTCGGGTTTGGAGATGGTCTAGTCGCTGCTCCAGGTAGCAGATGGGAGCTGCTGAGTGGTTGGAAACTTTCTAGAGGCCTCATGAAGAAGAAGAAAAAAGATAAAATCAATTTCAGGAATGTAGTTTGTTTAACCTGGAGCATCTGCAACTCGTAGTACATAATAGAGAAAGCTGTTGTTTAACCGCGAGCTAAGATTTCAGTCATGTCACAGTTTGGGCTGGCTGTGCTTTGTAGCCAGGTGTGACTATTGGCGGCCATACTGGACAGTGGAGGTCTGGATCGGGGCGGGGAGGGTGGTGGTGGCAGGAGTGTAGGTTGTGGTGATGGTGTTTTGACAATCTCTGTGACCGACAGCAAACTGCTGGGGGCGGGGGAGGGTGCTGCAGGAACGCTCAGCGCTTCACACCACACTGGAGAGGCCAGGGCCCCCGCGAGGCAGGGCCTACCCCAAAGACAGGTGTTCGGGCCACCTTTGACCTGGCCAATGGAGGTGTGGCATCCTTGATTACTGTGAGGCTCTTGGTGTCTGTCCTTGTGGGATTCTGGTCTTCACGCTTGTCTCAAGACGTGATGGCTTTGTGTGGCCTGTCGGGGCTTCTGTACATGTAAGAGGCTGTGGGGGCCACCTGGACCCTGGAGGCCATGCATTAACGTGCTGCGCTTGCGCAGGTCGTGCCAGGGTGGGGGTTATCACCCCAGGGGACTTGCTCTCTCACTGAGGAAAGCTCCACCCCTTGCAGGTGCGTCTGTATGAGTGGACAACGGAGAAGGAGCTGCGCACCGAGTGCAACCACTACAACAACATCATGGCGCTCTACCTGAAGACCAAGGGCGACTTCATCCTGGTGGGCGACCTGATGCGCTCCGTGCTGCTGCTCGCCTACAAGCCTATGGAGGGCAACTTCGAGGAGGTGGGTGGCGGCCCTGCCAACGTCTCCCCGGGGCGAGGGCGCCTCGGGCCCAGCGGGGGCAGCGCTGTCTTCCCCAGCACATGCTTTCTGCAGGGAACCCCCAGTGTGAGCGCTGGCGGAGTAGGCACCACGTGGGCTGCTGTGGTATCATTCAGGGCCGCATCTTCTGCCACGCAGGCTCTTGGCTTCCAGCTGGAAAAAGACAGGTGCTGGTGCTGGCTTCTGTGCCAGCTGCCGAGTGCGTTTCCTTGTCTATTTTAAGATTGCACGAGACTTCAACCCCAACTGGATGAGTGCCGTGGAGATCCTGGACGATGACAACTTCCTGGGGGCCGAGAATGCCTTCAACCTCTTCGTGTGTCAGAAGGACAGGTGAGGAGCCGGTGGTGGCTCCCGCAGGGCCTCTCGGGGAACAGTGATGCGGTACGAGCAGTCCCTCCCGCTCCCTGTAGCTGTGTGGATCCCCAGGGAAGCGTGGCCGGTGGGCGGCCACCTGGTGGGGCTGGGCAGGCCAGGTGGTGAGGGGCTCCCTCTGCCTCCCAGCGCTGCCACCACCGATGAGGAGCGGCAGCACCTTCAGGAGGTCGGGCTCTTCCACTTGGGCGAGTTCGTCAACGTCTTCTGCCATGGCTCCCTGGTGATGCAGAACCTGGGCGAGACGTCCACCCCCACACAGGGCTCGGTGCTCTTTGGCACGGTCAACGGCATGATCGGTAGGCCTTGCCCTGCGGCTGCGCCCCCAGCAGGCCTTCCTGCGATGGCTGCTCTCACCGAGGGGCGGTGCTGGGGCGCTGCCCGGAAGTTGGCCAGCTGGGGCTGCCCAGCCTGCTTCCTGCGGTGCTAGCCACGGCTGCCCGCCGCCTGCCTGGGTTCTCCCGGCCCCTGCCCTTGGGGGCTCCCGGCCAGCTGCAGAGCCTGCTCCTTTCACGTGTCTAGGGCTGGTGACCTCGCTGTCGGAGAGCTGGTACAACCTCCTGCTGGATATGCAGAATCGGCTTAACAAAGTCATCAAGAGCGTAGGCAAGATCGAGCACTCCTTATATCCTTTCCGCTGCCGGGTCCGCTGCCGCCTGCGAGGGAACTGGCCAGGCTCTTGGTGGGAGTGCGCTTGTTCCTTCAGGGACAGTTTCCCGTCATGGTAGTGGAAGGAGTGGTACCCCGAACCCCGTGTGCCTTGGAAATGGCCCGCCCTGTCTTCCCGGCGGCCAGTCGGAGGGTGGGTTTGGGTCAGAGCAGAGCAGTGTCCTTTGGGAGCGGCACGTGGGCACAGTGCTGTACAGGCGCCCTCGCTAGGGAGGCTGACTGGGAAGGGACGCGAGGTGCCTAGACTCCGGGCGCTGCTGGAATCCGCTCTTTCCTGGGAGTCTAAAGGGCCCTCGCCTGCAGGAGGCGGGGGGCCTTCTGCTGTGAGCCTGGGCTGGTCCCACTCTGGCCAGGTAGGCACAGGGCAGGCCTTCTGCTCACAGGCCGGGTGCTTGACCCGCCGCTTGCCTCAGCTACCTTGTCACTCATCTCCGAGGAGCCAGCTGGACTTCCACGGGCGGGTCTTGGTAGCGCGCACACCTCAGGTCAAGGGGCCCTCGTGGACACACCCCTGCACCTCCTGGTTCGCGCTGACCGAGTAGGGGCTGTAGTTTTCACACCTCGGGTATGAGCTCACCCTAGCTGCGGACCGTGGGTAAGGTAGCTGCTGTCAAGTTCTGAAACTGTCCAGAAAGAGATGCGGCTTTTAGTTTTGGCAGAACGGTCTCCTGAGGGTGCCTCAGGTCTGGCGCAATGGTGGGGCGCCGAGGGTAGGCCCAGGTGTCTGCGCGTTCCTTAATGCACCCGTCCACCTGGAGGTCCTTTCACACCGAGCGGAAGACAGAGCCAGCTACCGGCTTCATCGATGGGGACTTGATTGAGAGTTTCCTGGACATCAGCAGGCCCAAGATGCAGGAGGTCGTGGCTAACCTACAGGTGAGCTGTGCCTTGGCCACTCCCCATGCCGGCGTGGGCTGTGCAGGTAGTCCTCCAGCCCTCAGTGCCCAGACCAGCCTGCCCGGGCCGTGGGGTCTCGGGGCAAGTTGCCATGGCTGAGGCCCTTGTACACCAGGCGCCAAAATCCTGCTCTGCCCGGTGGAGGTGCCTGCTTGGGGGTCCTGTGAGGAAGAGCAGCAGCCGAGCCAGCTCGGCCTCCAGTAGCCCTTGTGGCCTGACCTGCAGGAGAGGTGTGGGCTTTTGATGAGACCAGGGCCTCCCTCAATGGAACTCCCCTGCAGGGGGAGTGAGTACCCTGCCCTCACAGCCTGCCCCCCTCCCCGCTGCAGTATGACGATGGCAGCGGCATGAAGCGCGAGGCCACGGCCGATGACCTCATCAAGGTGGTGGAGGAGCTCACGCGGATCCATTAGCCGAGGCCCAAGCCCTTCCCAGACCGCCACAGGCTTCGCCCTCTGCCCTCCTCCCCTCCCCGCCACGTTGTCCTGGCCTGGGGAAGCCTTCCCTGCGCACGCAGCACAGGCCATCTGTGTGGAAACAGGGATTTCTGAGAACTAAAGCCGGTGCACTGCAGACCTGGGGACGGGCGAGGTCAAGTACTTTCTCCCTGGAGCCTCACCAGTCCACGTGATTCCAGCCGCCACCCGGACCACCAAGCCTCGACGGGTGCCGCCAGTTGTTCTCCTTCCAGGGAGGGATTGTGCAGCTCTTTGGCTGAAAGGAAGCGCTGTGTGTGTGTGCGTGCGTGCGTGTACGTGTGCTGCTGCGTGTGTGCGTGTGTGTCTCACTCATGCATTGTCTTCTACCTTTTTATTTAGGCTGGGGGTGTGGGGAGGTGGTGCGGGTAGGGAAGCAGGGTGGGAGGGTTCATTGTCTCTGACGTGAGAGCTTCCTTTTACCTTCCTCTGTGGCCTCTGAGAGCTCTGGGTCTGGGGCCTGCGCACCAGGCTGGGTCTTGCCTGCGTCTGAAACCTGGAGATGGTAGATGAACCCCAGCCTTTTCGCCTCTGGGGCACCGTCTTCAGAGGAAAGGAGGCAGGGGGATGTGAACTGGTTGTTAGTTTCTGAGTTTTACCAAATAAAGTAGAACCCAAGAGGAAAGATCCGTTTGTTTCTGCTCTTTCTGCTGCCCACTGGCTCGACCCGCCCCTCGCCCACAGGCCGTTTCCTCCCCAGGGTTGACTGCTGTGGCCACGTGTCCTCGCCCAGGTAGTGGGACGCGTCCTCCCCTCACTCCCCTCTCCTCTTCCTGGTCGGCAGTCCTGGCTCCCCGGGATGACGGCATCAGATGTGACCAGAGTGGGGTTGGGCCGCCCAAGGCCCCGGTCAGTCGGGTCCCCCTGCTGCTCTGCCAGGAGCCTGCTGGGCACCTAACGGAAGGTGCTTGGGCTCCCTTTCCCGCAGCCGGTGCTCATGCAGCCTGGCGACAGCCCCCTTCCTGCCGCCTGCCACTCGTGCCTTTAGATTCTGGTCTTAGTTCCCTGGTTGGAACAAGTACACTCTGGGCTCGAAGATGCAGGAGTTAGGGCCACTTGGGGCGCCGTCCACCTCACAACTCGGAGCTCGTGGGGCAGCCTCCAGGCAGGAGGCGGCTCTGGCCCTGCAGGGCGTCAGCTCCTCGCAGGCTCCTTAAGACCAGCCTTGGCGCAGTGCAGGGTCCAGCCTGGACTTGGAGAGATTTGCCCTGAGGAGGGAAAGAACAAGGGTGTGGGCTGCCCCGGGGTCCTGTGGAGTGAGCGCCCCTCCCTGGGCTGTTGTGTGCTCCTGGCTGTTCCCCTGTCCTCCTGGCATCTCTCTTTCAGTTTTTGGGTGGTGGGGGGTTGAGGGGCGTCAGGAAGAAACTCTCAAAAGCCACAGTGTGAACTTGAGACAGCGCTGGCGATCACTTGCCGACATGGCTGGGATTGGAACCCCCAGCGCTGGAGACCAGCAGGCAGCCGCCTCCAGCTTCCACATTTACACAGCTTCATCGACCTGGGAGGGCCGGCTAGAAGGTCCTGAGCTCAGAGCTTGGGGGGTGGGCTGGGGACGGGCTCAGTATTTGGGGTTTCCAACCGTCTGACCTGCAGCCCTGCCGCGTGGAGCAGGTTATCGCAGCCATTTCAGTCTTTGGAAGCCGTGGGGCCCGAGACTTCCTGGGTCTCAGGGTTAAACCCCAGCAACTCTGGACACTGACCTGCTGCCGCCCACTCCCACTTGGCCCTGCATGGAAACTGCTGGTCATCTCTCGGATGAAAGGTGCCTTTGGTGCTTTGGGGGCACCGGCTGCAACGGCTGCTTTCCTCACAGACGTTGAGCCGGCCAGGGGACAGATAAGGCTCTTCTTTATGCACAGAGCTGTGCCCACTATCCCAGGGGCTCGCTGCCAGCGTGATGGGTGAGGCAGAGAGGGGAGGGGCAGCAGGGAGCAGTTGGACTCAGGAGGGAGCAGCTGAGCCGGGCTGGAGCTGGAGGAGAGGCCCGAGCAGCCTTGGCTGTGAACTGGGCAAATGTCCAGAACTGGCAGGCCAGGAGCCAGGAGGAAAGCGCGCCTGTGGGCCACTGAGCAATGGTCCAGGCAGGGATCAGGGCAAGCGGCCCACAGGTACATGCCGCCTCAAACCTGCAAGGCCTTTAGGTCTGTCCCTGTCCTTGATGAGTTTGGCCTGATTTCTGGCCGTGCGAACACGGAAGGTGGAGAGTGAGCTCCTGTCAGTGCCAGCGAGGAATGTGGCAAGAAGGCAGGGTGGGGGCTGGGGGTTAGAGGGGAGTGTCGCTGCTGCCTGAAAGGAAAGATAGCCTAGGATTCTGAGGGGACCTTGGACTCTGAGTGGACAGAAATGTGGAAACTGCCTTCGTCTTTCCAGACCCAAGGCTTCAGTGTTGCATGGACTGAGATTTTGTTGCTGAAATTGGGTAGAAGTGATAGTGGGTCGAAAGAGGCAGAAGCCGCTAACTAGCAAGTCACAGGAAAAAACCTTTTAAGATGTGATCTGCCACCAGATTTTTACCCGATCCATCTCAACCGTGCATAGCAGTTGCCACTCAAATGCAGTTTAACAACAGGGCTTTCCCGGGCATGGTGGCGCATGTCTGTAAGCGGCAGCCTAGGAAGCCGCGGCCAGGGATCGCGGTTCGAGCCCCACTGGGGGCAACAAAGCAAGACCTAGTCCCAAAAAATAGCTGGGTGTAGTGGTGTGCGCCTGTAATCCCAGCTACCTGGGAAGCTGAGACTGGGGAGCTTGCATCTGGTATCCCGGGCAACGTGAGCCTGTGGTTCCACAGGCAAAAACAGCAAGACTAGTCTCAAAACAAAACAAAAAAAACAACCAAGGTTTTATTTACAAGGAAAATTAACCAGGAAAAATGAAAAGTCCTCACAGCCACAAGTGGCCAGTTATCTTACCCCAGTCACCATTTTCGTTCCAGAAGCCCCAGAGTCCCAAGATGGTGCCCCCTACCCCTCCAAGCCTGAGGCAGCCACTGCAAAGTCCAGTCTTTCTCCAGTGTCTTCTGTTTGCTTCTCTCTCCAGTGTTCCGAGCTGCTCCACTTCTCCAAAGCTCTTCAAACTTTTTCCACAATTGCTGATGCGCCAGGCACGGTGGCTCGTGCCTGTAAGCTTCAGCCTATGAAGCAGCCGGGGCTCGGATCGCGGTTCGAGTCCCACTGGGGCCCGTAGCAAGACCTAGTTCCAAAAAAAATAGCTGGGCGTGGTAGCGCATGCCTGTAATCCCAGCTATCTGGGAAGCTGAGGCTGGGGATTGCTTGAGTCTATGGTACCCCAGGGAACGAGAGCCTGCGGTAAAAGGCAAAAATAACGAGACCTCCACAGGCAAAAATAACGAGACCTAGTCTCAAAAACAAAAACAAACAAACAAAACCACCACAATTGCTGATGCACAAATCAGCTTTCCAAATCCCTGGCCATCTCCAGGTTCCAGCTCACTCTGCCACCTTGCTGCGGTGCCACACTCTCCACACCGGCCACTCTTCTGCTGGCCACCATGGCTCCTTGCCACCACCAGCTTACTCTTCCAAGGGTTCTGCCCAGCCTGGTCACTCGGGCTACCAGCCCGTCATTCTCCTCTCTCCTCTCCCTAAAAGTCTGTCTCTCTAGTCTCTGCTCCTTGCTTTTTTATCTCTCTTTTATTTTCTTTCTCCTAAAAGCCAAAGGCTCCAATTGCCCTCTACACGTCCTCCAGGTGATACAGTCTCTCCTCCAAGGTCCACACCCGGAATTTGCAGCAAAGTAAAAGCACCTTCCAGTTTAGGCCTCTTTCACCCTGTGTTTTTCAGACACAGCTAGTGCAGTGCCTCAATTTTAAGAACAAATACACTTGCCCATGTTGGGGTCACTTCAGAAGGAGGAGCGCAGCTGTAGCTGACTCAACAGTGTAACTAACATCTTTGGACCCGCCCTGCTGCTTAAATGAGAAGATGGGTCAGAACCAGTAAGTGGGCTCCAGATCCAGCTGTTGGTGCCTGAATGCAGCCACACAGGCCCAGGAAAGGGACCCGTGGCTGCTTGTATTTAATCAACAACATAAAAACATGACAGCAGCCAAGCATGGTGGCACGTGCCTGTAATCCAAGCGCTGGGAGGCAAGAGGCCAGGAATCACCGGAGTTCACGGGTTTGAGACTACCCCGGGCAACATAGCGAGACCTGGTCTCAAAAAAGCAGCCGGATGTGGTGGCGGGTGCCTGTAATCCCAGCTACCTGGGAGGCTGAGGCTGGGGACTGCTCGAGTTTGCGGATCGGAACTACCCTGGGCAATGTAACAAGACCTAGTCTCAAACGAACAAAAAACAAACAACAACAAAATGACAGCACAAAGCACCTGAGATTTTCCTTTATAT
>PVHY01028306.1:0-15355 GCA_004024945.1 Uropsilus gracilis | reverse complement strand
GGGGGGGGTGGAAGGGGGAATAGGGAGAAGATAGTAAAAGGGTAAAAGCTTTCAGTTAGTGTGATTGCAGTTGGAGTACCTGATGTACAACATAGTGACTACAGTTTGATAGCACTGTAATATATAATTGAAATTTACTGTAAGAAGGGAGAACTTAGATGTTCTCACCAAAAGGCAAAAGGCAAATATGTGAATGTGAAGTAATGGATGCTTTGATTTACTCAATAGGGAGGAATCCTTTTGTTATGCATACATTCATAAACTCATCATGTTGTTACCTTTAAATCTCTTATAATTTTATTATTCATTTATGCATCAATAAAGCTAAAGTATTTTAAAGAGGAAAGTGAATGGATAGTACCATTCAGTATAGACTAGACCGGGAGGTAAACTAGGAAATATTTAAGCAGAGATCTGTATGAAAAGAGGGAGTGACTCATGGGAACAGCTGGGGCAAGAGTGTTCCAGGCAGAGGAAATAGCAAGTGCAAAGATTATGAGCCAAGACTGTACTTGGTGAATAAGAGAAACAGAAAAGGGGTTAGTGTATGCTGTATTAGAGGCAGATGTGGTGGAAAATGAAATCAGAAATGACGGCAGATTGTGTCACATTAATAAACCATGACAAGGATACGGGATTTCATTCTCAGTATAAGGGTGAGGGTACTATACAGGGTGCATTCTGGTCAGGGTAATATATGATTTGAACTACATATTAAAAGGCTCATTAAACTTCCAGTGATAAGAGACTCTATAGAGACACTGGGGGATCAAGGAAACTGCTTAGGAGACCACTGCACCGATGCTGGTGACACAAGGTAGAGTGATAGCAGTGAAGTAGGGACAAATGGTCAGAGTCTGGATATGTGTTAAATATATGACAGACTCATGGGATTTGCTGGAATTAGATATATATAAATACAGAAAAGGTCATAGATAACTCTAATGATTTTTCCTAAACAACTGGAAGGATGGTGATAGAGATGAAGATGACAATTGGATTATCAGGTTTATAGGAAGCAGAAATCAGGAATTATGTTAGGGACAAGTGAAGCTGGATACACCCACTAGATAGGGGCACTAGAGGGGTTTCTGAAGTTATTGAATAGGAAGTGACAGAAACAACTTTGGAGTTTACATGAGAAGACCAGGCTAGAGACATTTGTGACTTGTCAGCATAACGATGAGGTGGAAAGAAATCATTTAGGGAATGGCTGAAAAGAGGGAACCTGAACCAGAGAGAATACCAATATTTAGACATAAGAAAGATGAGTCAATGACTTCAGTTATTCATTATTTAGACATATCTTACAGAATTCATAGGAAGCAGCCATTTTACATTGTGCCTTAATTTCTAGTATCAGATGACTAGGAATTTTTAAGTGCTGTTGGTGGTTGCTTTACTTACAAAATCTCATTAAGGGTATTTCTATCTCTACTGCCTTAATGTTAAGACACTCCCCCATTATTTTCCCTTATAGCATGTTAAATTATAACACTTCATATCTTTTATGCATTTTTATACTTAAAGTGTTTATCTGAACTAATTTAATTAAAATGTTTGTCATTCTTTGCACTTTCACAGTCCTAGTGTCTAAAAATCCTACACAGGTTTGGGGATGTTTATTTTATTCAGCACTCTATTTTATTCAGCACTCTATTCTCTAATACCCTGCAAATTCTTGCTCAATATGATCCTCCACATTAAAGGATCATTCCTTGATTCATTCATTAGCCAAAATGTGTTCTAAGTGCCTAATAGTAGCCATATACTGCCCAAGTTGCTAAGAATAGAGAGGAGTAATACATAGAGATGGAAATAAGGCAGAGATGGAAGGGAACAGTGATTCTTGCCACAAGGTCACGATCAATGTCTCCTTTCATGTAGGTGGACTGAGAGGTTACAAAGTGCATAGAAGTTATCCAAATACTATACGATAATGAACACTGTTTGAACATGGTCTGTTTCATACTCTACCTCTTTTTTTTTTATTTGAGACACAGTGATTCTACAATGCAGGTATTATTGCTTGAACTACAGCGCTGATGAAAGTGAGTTTTAGGGAGTCTAAACAGATAATTCAGTTATACCAAGCTGGGTAGCTGAATAGGTGGCTG
This sequence comes from Uropsilus gracilis, assembly GCA_004024945.1. Lineage (NCBI taxonomy): Eukaryota > Metazoa > Chordata > Mammalia > Eulipotyphla > Talpidae > Uropsilus > Uropsilus gracilis. The sequence goes on along the minus strand of PVHY01028306.1, from coordinate 13,238 downwards.
AATCAGAGTCTCTATATCACAGAACTTTATACTAAGATACTCATTCTAGGATGGAACCAAATGTTGGGAGATAAAAGTATTATTCTCACAATAATGATATTTTCCTGCTTCTCCTAGAAGCAGCTCAAGGTCAAGTATTAGGGCTGACAGGAAAACAGAAATTCCATCTTGGCTAGGAGGTACAACTAGTGACCTTGCTGATTCAATCTGTTCTATTGCGCTATAGGTAGACAACAAGAACACTGATTGAGAACATTTGTTCTGCTACATTTACAAAAACCTTTGCCAAATGCACACATACAAAGTATTTACCCTTCTGCAGCAATCAAGGGTTGTATCAGGATATGAGCCAGTATCAGAAGCTCCTCCAGCGCTGAGAATGTTGTTCCCATATCTGCTTTTATCTCCTTTATTTATAAATTTAGAGTTTCTTTTCTTTGCCCATTAAATACGATTTCTACCCCATCTGGAACCAGCTCTGGAGAGGGAGCTCCTTAAATGCCAAATTATTTCAAAATATATGTACCTGTTAAAGTTTATCATCAGGTCATATCATGAAATACTGTTTATATGTTTTACTATAACAATGAGAAGAATATTATCTGGTACTATTCATTATTTCATGTATATTTTAGTGAGGGAATTAAAAAGTGACATTGTTTCTCATCTTGTAATAAAATCCTTAGTATCTCATTTGAGTAACATAAGATATAAGAAGATAAAATATAGAGAGGCTTTTGAACATCAATACCTATCAAATTTTATGTAACACATATAACCAAGGTGCACTTTATCTCACTTGATTTAATACAGACCAGTATTTCATTTCATTTATCCTGTTGCTAAAGTTATGGAAGATCATAGGCATTTTATGCTAATGTCAATTTCAAGAAAGGTATTTTTCTCTTAAAAAGACAAAATGTTTAATAGAAGTTTATACTAAATGATAAAATAAGTCCAGGGCAAATCTCTAGCTCCAGCAGTCACTTGATAGCTAAACAAATCATAGTAATAGTTATAAAAATAAATACCCTTCTTACGCAGAAGTACACTGGCATGTTTCCGTCCATTTCGGTTTTCCACATGGCAGGTATAATTTGCCAGGTCAGCTTCCACCACTGAATCAAATATGAGTGCCAACTCAACCTCTTTTTCTCCAAGATGTTCTTTGAGGAGCCTGAAATAAAGACAGTAATTTTTGCTAAATTGGTTTGATTTGGAGAGAGAGTAGCAAAACAGACTGCAGGTAGCTATGTAGCTCACACTAGTCTCCAGCAGGCAGGGACTGGGTGTATGTATGGGACCTGCAACAATAAACCACAAAAGTTGCTCTTGCTTGGAAGATCCAATGGGAAAGTAGACAAATGAGGAATTCACTAAGCAAACTGTATTTTTCACCATATGATGGAGAAAATGAAGAGTGAAGAGGAAAAACAAAAACACTGAGTGTAGGATTTGTGTTAGAGTTTTAACAACAGGGGTATGAAGGGAAGAGAAGGGGCTTTAAAAATGATAGTCATAGGAGAAGTTAAGGGTGGTACTGGCCCTGTACCCCCCCACCAAAAAAAAAAAAAACAGTGAAAAGAGTTTCTATGCTTCCCCTGCATTACGTCCAGTATGTTCATGAATCCTGGGGCTTAACCCCCTAATGATCTTAGCATCCCCTCATGACCCGTTTTCTGCTGATACTGCTCCCCATTTGTGTTTCTCTTCTCCCCCACCCCACATAGGAGAAATCCCTGCCCTAAGTGACATTTCCTCATATTGCTTTCTCAAGTGAAGCCACAAAGGGTATTGAATGGTCAAGTGTTCAATGAATTGCTAAGTTGCCAGGAACCTCTCCTGAGGAGCGTGCCTCCTGTTTCTTTGGAGAGTTACATTGTCACTGATGTTCAGTTGCCTTCTGGATTAGGTGAAACTGGGTGACCTGCTGACTTTTATTTTCCTGTATCCTGCTTTTCACCAAAGAGCAAATTGCAAGTCCACATCGTGGGAATTCTGCCATTAAGTTCTGAGGTGAGGTTCTTAAACACATATTTGCAAGCATGAAATATTTTAAATGGAAAACTGGAACACTGGAAGTCATCCTTATTTTCTTTTTAGACACTTGGTTGTGAATGCAGAGAAGGACCTTCGATTTCGTGGCATTTAGTATAAAGTTGGAAAAGACAACTAGGCTCAGGAAAAACACACGTTTTCCACTTATAAACCCAAGTTAAATCCTACCAAAGTCATTAACCCAATAGTCTCTTAATTTAATTCACCTTTCAGTTGCTAAGACTACCTATTATACTACCTTAAATTTGTTGTAAGGGAAAAATGGGTTAAAGTGATTGAAAAATTAAATATCATCATATCCATGCAAAGGACTATTAGCAAACATCATTTTGTTATCCAAAGATAGATTAGTTACATTTTAACTTCTCCAAATATATTTGTATTTACATGTATTGATATTTAAAATTGGCCTGGCTTCTGGGTTCCTTTTTGGGAGAAGAAAGAGCTTAAAATTGGGGTTGGTGGAAGAGATTTCCCAAACTGAATACTAAAGCTCAGATTACAATCCAAATAGATATGGTTTTAAAAAGTAACCTGTTTCTTTTCCCTTCCAATAATACATATATCTGAGAGTTGATGATACTGGCATTTGTAACTTGAGTGCATCTCCTTCTGTTGCCATTTACATTTATGTATCATCACTGAAAACAGACAAATGTAGGAATTAACCACACTTTACCAGCAGTCTTTGTATTAATTTTATTTTCCTGGCTAAAGTTGTAGTTTTCCTCTCTTCTCTTTCAGCATATACCTAACCAAGGGAAAAATGGGAATTTACTGTCTTTATGGGTTATGTTGAATTTTATTCTCCATTTTTTCCCTGCCATGGGTAAATCCCACTACACTCAATTCTTTTAGTTTTGTATAACCCACTATGAAGAACCCCCATTAGAGTCAGAAGCTGCATAAGCACCACAAATCAAATTTAATTTAAAGCTTTATGCATAGGGCAGTCATAGCCTTTGCCAGGCATGGGACAGAAAGCTGATCCTGTCCCTGCAGACCAAGTCTTTCCCTCTTCATTTCTAATGCACTTTCCAAAAACAGTTCCTCACAGGCTGTAGAAGGAATCTGGAGAGAGGATTTGAAAAATGATCTGTCTATTAATATATATGAGGTGTCTTAATTATCAGCTCTTAAAAATCTAGAGGTGACTTGCTTTCTTGGAAATAAAGAGCAACTTGGGGTTTATGTCCACAAATCATTCTGCAGTGTAGTCACAATTCCCTAACAAATACTGATATATAACAACCTATCAATGATTCTTTGCCAATCCTCTAATAAGTGCCTAGTTATGGGCTAGATACTTGGTGTAAGAAAAATTTAAGCATTAAAATACCTGCTCCCTGATCCAAGGAAGCATTAAAATTTAAATAAGGAGACAAGATCTCCATAGTTGAAAAATTATAGAAAGAATGAGGTAAAGCCTGGTGGTACAGTCACATTTATAACAGAATTTCAAAGAAAAGAGAGATAATTTTGACTAAATTAACTAGAAAAGACTTGAGAAGACTTACCTAGAAAAAAAGGAGTCTTCCAGGAGGGAAGTTAGGGGCAGAAATTTGCAAAATGTGTGAGAAAAACTGAAAGCTCTGGCTTTGGAATGGAGGATACAAATGAGGGGATTCTGAGATATACTTCAAATAACTTCAGACATATCTCATTCCAAGGATTAATGTTTGTTTTATATATACATACACACACACACACACACACACACACACACACACACACACACACATATATATATATACTGTAATACTTCTGACTCACTGAAAGGTGAGACAATTGAGATGGAGTGATTTCCCAGAGGAAGAGGTAGGCTGGGGTGCATAGAAGTGAGTGTATGTCAACTAATTGTTAAACAGATGTCATAATACAAGTGAAGAAGTTAAAAACCCTGTTTATCTGCAGGACAACTGTGGAAGACATAAGAATAGTTAAGCAACTGGAAAAGCAGGGATCTCATCATAGACCTATACACACACTCATTCACCACCCTTTTATGTGACCCTAAATCATCAGACTATGAGGTTCTGAAGCTGCTTCCAGATGGAAGTGGAAGACCTCTTTTAGAGACCTTCTGCTGTTCTGAAAGTCATCAATTCCTGTCTCACAGAAGGAAATAAATACAGTGAGTAATGCATGTGAATGATTATTTACCAGATCTGAACAGTATCTTTGAAAATCAAGAAAGAGTAATGAAAAAGAGTAATGAAAAAGTAATAAAAAAGGGTTGATGGTATGCTCTTTGTTTTCCTTAGAGGACAATCATTTTCATTCTTAAGTTTATTTGGTAGAAAATATCTGTAGTAAATTTTAGAATGTCAGTACTGCAATACCACATTAAGATAAAGAAATTCAACATGTCAATTATTTCCAGAAAGCTCTAAAACAAAATAGAAAGAATGTATACTCTTCAGAATAAAAAAATCTTTGAGTGGCTTATATTGTCAATTAAAAAGCAACCACATGTCACTGATAAACAGATATAACAGCAAGGACAGATTAAAACCTGACTGTGCCCCACAGGCCAAGTTCAAGTTAAAACTAACAGATGACCCTGAAAATGCATCTCTAAATGCACTATAAATATAGGAGTTGAAATAAACCTATCTGGATTCTTTGGGCTTCAGATTTTTCTCCAGATTTTGGTATTGGTATGAAAATCTCCCCCTGGAGAAGTAATACTCCTCTCCCCTACAAACTGATGCTACAAAGGAAGTTCCAGATTCTGTAGCTCTTATGCTGGTCATCCAAACTTCATCTTTCTGGTTTGTAACTTCCCCCTTTTATTGCCAAAAGAATCACATGCTTGTATTGTTGTAATGTGCTCTCCCAAATAAAATTATATTGTGATTACATATAATTGGTTTGAGTTATAAGTGAACCTGCTCCGTTCAAGTGGAAGTCAACACTTTTGACATTCAAACCATATTTATATTGCAACATTGAAGGCAATTATATGTAACAGTGAACACTGGCAATCATCATCATCATCAACAACAATAAGAATAATAAATCTAGGTGACAAGTCAGCAACTCCAAAAACATATTTAGACTTATTAATAAGAGTAATACCAGAAAGTTTGGAAATTATTCTCATCCTTACGGTAAGAAAAAAGCTGAAAAAAATGAAAATCAGTAAGTATTCTTAGACTTACCAGAGATTTTAGGTCAAAGGGCAACCTCTTACCCCATAACTGTGATGTTAAAAATCACATACTACTGCTAGCAGAAAATCTAGAGCAGGAAACAGTACCAGTAGAAACAAACTAATTGCTGAATCACTGAATGCCTTGAATGGACCAGCTTGACAGTTAAAAACTCCATTGGCTTTAACCTTAGTGGTATCACAAACTTGTCAGTTTTCCTTCTAGCAGTCCTACCATAATCCCAAGGTAAGATCAGAACAGGTTCCCTTATGTGTTTGGCAGGAGAAGGGGAAAGAAACTGTCTTGAAATGAGCCCAGAGAATGGTGATCTTAACAAAGGACTGCACTCAAGGCAAGTTTTATTTTCCTCAGATCTTAAACTAATTTGATTTAATAAAAACTAGTCTCCCTGAGGTAAGGAAAGACCAAACCCTACGTCTCTCTAGTCTCTTCTAAAAAGGGGAATGAAATTGAGAAAGTGCTTGTGAATATCATAGCTCAGAGGCACTGTGAACTGAGACTCTGACATCATCATAGGATTTTTTTTGAGACTAGATCTCACTATTTTTGCCCATGGAACCACAGGCTCATGTTGCCCGGAGTACCATGGACGCAAGCAATCCCCAGCCTCAGCTTCCCAGGTAGCTGGGATTACAGGTGTGTGCCACCATGTCCAGCTATTTTTTGGGACTAGCTCTCGCTGTGTTGCCCCAAGTGGGACTTGAACCGCGATACCTAGCCCCAGCCGCTTCACAGGCTGAAGCTTATGATGAAGCTCGGCTTGACATCATCATAGGATTACAGAATGTTTATCACATTCATCCATCCATTACAGAATGTTTATCACCACATCCATTTTGTATAAAAAAGGTATTTAGCTGAAAAAAAAAACTTGTATAGCTCACACTATTTAAGAAGGAACCCCCTCCCCCAAAATTGAGATATAAACAAGTACACTATAGGTACACTATAGGAAATTATTGCCTTATAGACATACAATTAAAGCAAATAGCAGACACAGTCTAACGCCTAGCCTCATAAAGATAAAATTTCACACTAAAAAGCTGTTTGTTTTATGTATAGATACTGATATTGGGTGTAAATGGGGCAGATACCTCCAACTAACAAGGCAAAGGAAAAAAGCCGCACTTTTAAAATGTAACTTCTGCCACCCAGGTTCTTTCAGATTCCTACCATCTGCATGTAGCAGTTGCCAATCAAATGCAATGTAAACAACGAAGTTTTATTAACAAAGAAAATTAACCAGGAAAACTAAGTCAAACAAAACGTCCTTAATGTCACAAGTGGCCAGTTATTTTACCCCAGTCACCTTTTTAGTCCCAAAGTGGAGCTGGGACCCCAATATGGACAGCATTAAAATTCAGGCATTGATGCCCTTAGCTGTGTCTGAAAAACACAGAGGTAAAAGATGGCCTAAACAGGATAAGGGTACTGGTTTAAACAGGAAGGGTACTTTTACTTTGTTGCAAATCCCAGGTGGGGAAGAGAAAACATCACCAAGAGGGTGTGTAGAGGGAAATTGGAACCTTTGGCTTTTAGGAGAAAAAGAAAAAGAGGGAGAGAGAGAGGGAGAGAGGGAGAGAGGAAGAGAGGGAACTTTTGGGAGAAACTTTTGAGGAGAGGAGAGACATGAAAATGGCAAGCTGGTAAAGAGCAGCCCAAGTGACCAGCTGGGCAGAAGCCCCCAGAAGAGTGAGCTCATTATGGGAAAGAGCCACGATGACCAGTAGAAGAGTGGCAGGTGTGAAGTGTGGCACCATTAGCAAGGTGGCAAAGTGGAAATGGCCAGGGATTTGGAAAGCTGATTTGTGCAACCGCAATTTTAGAAGCAGTTTGAGGTACCTTGGAGAAGCAGAGCAGCCTGGAACACTGGGAAAGAACCAAAGAGAAGATGATAGGGTGTGTGTGCCCCCCCCTCCATTGTCTCCTGTTTAAGATTGCAGATTTCAAGGACAGGTAATGTTAAAATGGGAGAATGACCTTAGCTGGAATTTCCCTTCAGGGGGATGCAGGGGGAAGAAAGAAGTAAAATAGTCAAGGTGAAACAGATTTCCTGGAAGGCGGGAAATCAGGGTATATAAAGGGTGTGCAAACAAAGAGAAGGATTCGATTCGATTCGATTGGATTGGGATTCCAATATGGAGAGGAGATGGGAATCGGCCATCTTGTAAAGATGTGAGCCATGTGAGCTTGGCCAGGTGGCCACCGAGGGCCTGCAACCCTCGGCTGGCCCAGGCTGGCAGCATGTGTGCTGAATGAAGTTAAGGAGTTTGCAGATTTGAACTCCGTGTTGGAGTTTGTTTTGCTGAGTTTAACTTGTGTCTGCGAGAGGCCGGGCAAGACAAGCCTGAAAAGAAAGTGAACTTGGCTGGGTCCTGTACCATGAAGTTCCTGCTACCTGAAGGAGACAAGGAGAAGGCAACGTGGGAGACAAGGAGAAGGCAACGTGGAAGACAAGGAGGAGCAAGCCAAGGGAGCAGACAAAGGAAGATGCCTTCAAGCGTCTGGAGATGGACTCTTTCTGGACATTGGTGAGATGATCAGGACTGAGAGACTGAGGATTTGGGGGCAATCTGGGAAAGGACTTTGGACAATACTGAGAAAGGTTTTGGACAGTGTTGGAGTATTCCGAATCTTACATGTTTCTTTTGTGATTATTAGGATAATTAGAAATCACTTTGTTAGAAATAAATTAGTCTGCACTGCACTGATAGTCTTACATTGGTTTGGTATTTTGGTTGAGAAGGCTGGGGATGGTGGTAAGAACCCATGAGTGGAAAGTTTAAACTGTTTTAAAGTTTTTCTTTTTAGGTCTGAAAGAGGGAAAGAAAGCAGAGAGAAGCTGGTAGCTGATGTTTGCATATCAGTGGTAAAGGTGATCAGTGAAAATGCTAATGAAGAGTGTGTAAACTGCTTTGTAGAGAAAAGCAGGCAGATAAGTGTATCCAGTTAAGTCAGAAAAAGTCTCTTTTTACCCACTTTCAAAGATGCTGGAGAAAGACTGGACTTGGCAGGGTGCCAACCTTTCAGGTTTGGCAGGGCAAAGGGACACCATCTTGGACATGTGTTTGGGACTTTCAGACTAAATGGTGACTGGGGTAAGATAACTGGCCACTTGTGGCTTTAAGGACGTTTTGTTTTCCCTGTTAATATTTCCTTGTAAATAAAAACCCTTGTTAAACTGCATTTGACTAGCAACTGCTACGCACAGGTGATATGAACCCAAAGGAACCTGGGTGGCAGAAACTGAATTTTAAATGTGGCTTGTTGGCACTTGAGGCTTCTGCCCCATTTTGCACCCAATTTCAAAAGATCCCAAAGACACATGTCCAAGATGGTGCCTCTTTGCTCCTCCAAACCTGAGACAGGCACTCTGCAAAATCCAATCTTTCTTTATCGTTTTTTCTTTGCTTCTGTCTCCAGTGTTTCGTGCTGTTCAGCTTCTCCAAGATTCTTCAAAATTTCCCAACAAATACTGATGTAAAATCAGCTTTCCAAACCCTAGGCTATTTCCAGGTATTAGCCACATCACCTTGCTATGGCACCACACACATGCACTTCCTTATCCAGGTCTGCCTTTGGTTGTATCTGGCCAAATTCACCAGGCCTGCCCTCAGCAGCCCCTGGTCACCCCCGGCCTGCCATTCTGGCATCCGACTCCATGCCAGCTATTCCTCTGCTGGTCACTCTCCCATGGCTCCTCACCACCATCAGCTCACTCTTCCTGGGGAGCTTCTGCCCAGCCAGTCACTCAGGGCTCCTCTTTACTGGCCTGCCATTCTTCTGTCTCTCCTGCTTCTCTCCTCTCATCTTTTTATGTGCCCTTTTGTCCTTCTCGTTTCCTCTTATAGGTCTTTCTCTCACACTCCACCTACCAGGACAGTATGGCGCCCTATGCAATTTTCAACTATGTCACTACCAGAGGCCCAGGCTGCTGATCCAGCCGAGTCACCCCTTAATTGAAGACATGATCCCAATATGGGCAGTGTTAAAATTTAGGCATTGCTTTTATTGTGTCTGAAAAACACAGAGGTAAAAGATGGCCTAAATAGGCCCTCCTTTACTTTGTTGCAAATCTTGTGTGAGGAAGAGAAAATGAAGCACCAAGTGGGTTTGTGAGGGGAAATTACAGCCTCTGGTTTTCAGGAAAGGAAGAAAAACAGGAGATAAAAGGAAAGGAGTGGAGACTGACAGGAATACAGACTTTTGGGAAGGGAGAGACAGGAGAATGGCAGGCTGGTAAAGCCCAAGTGACCAGGCTGGGTGGAAGTCCCCCGGAAGAGTGAGCTGGTGGTGGCAGGGAGACATGGTGGGAGAGTGGACAGCAGTAGAGTATCTGGTGTGGAGAGCCTGGCACTGCAGCAAGGCTGCATGGAAAGCTGGTATCTGGAGATAGCCAGGGATTTGGAAAGCTGACTTTTGCATCAGCATTTGTTGAAGAAGTTTGAAGAACCTTGGAGAAGTGGGCAGCAGCTTGGAATGCTGGAGAGAGAAGATGCCTCAGGTTTGGAGGGGCAAAGGGGCACCATCATGGACATGTGCCTTTGGGACCTTTAGTACTAAAAACAGTGACTGGGGTAAAATAACTGGCCACTTGTAGCTTTAAGGACTTTTTGTGTTTCCTGTTAATTTTCCTTGTAAATAAAACCCTGTTATTGAATTGCATTTGACTGGCAACTGCTATATGTGAGTGATAAGAACCTGGTAAGAATCTGGGTCGCAGAGCTGCATTTTATTATTTTTTTAATATTTATTTTTTTGTGGGAAGAAAACAACTTACAGATAGGTATACATATTATAATAACAATTACAAAATTATGAACCAAGGAAAATAATATATTATTTACTCATATGTATGATTTAAAAGTTTCAAATACCACAAGAATGATAAACATCAAATCCAGTGTACTGATTATTATTTCTGGGCATGTATAATGGGGAATAGAAGAGCTGTCCACAGAGAATGTCAACTATCTCTGTAATGGTTGATTTTTTAAATTTTGTATATATATACATATATAACTATATATGTTTACATATATGTATATATATGTTTATATATATATATAATTGAGTACCGCAGGGTTTTCCCATTTCCCTAAAAACTGATAAACATCCAACCATCCTAATCTTTTTTCTCTCTGCCTCCCCCACCTTCCCCCTCCTCCTTTCTAGCTCCAATGTTCAGCCCCATTGGTTTTTTCTAATTTTTTCGTATTTGTTTCTTTGTTTTCCCCTATATCCTTCATCTAAGTGAGACCATCCTATATTTCTCTTTTCTTTTTGGCTTATTTCTGCTAATACGAGTCCTTGTAATTGCATCCATGTTGCTGCAAATGATGTGTTTGTCCTCCTTGATTGATGCATAATATTCCATCATGTACATATACTGCAGTTTTTCAGCCATTCATCAGTTTGGGGGCATTTGGGTTGTTTCCATATCTTGTCAATTGTAGACAGCTGCAATAAACATATGCATACAGTGTCCTTTTTAATTAGCGTTTTCATGTCCTCTGGGTAGATTCCCCAGTATGGGATTGGTGGGTTGAATGGTAAGTCCACTTTGAATTGTTTGAGGGTCCTCCACACTGTCTTCCATAGTGGCTGGACTTGTTTGCACTCCCACCAGCAATATAGTAGAGTTCCTTTTTCTCCACACCCACGCCAACATTTGTTGTTGTCCATTTTTTTTTTCATATGGGCCATTCGTACTGGTATAAGATGGTATCTCAGTGTGGTTTTAATTTGCATTTCCGTGATTATTAGTGATGTGGAACATTCTTTTATGTGCCTATTGGTCATCTGTACTTCCTCTTTGGTGAAGTGTCTTTTTAGTTTTTCTCCCCATTTTTTGATTGGGCTTTTTAGAAGCTGCATTTTAAAAGTGCCCATTTTTTCCCTTGGCTTGTTGATTGGAGGCTTCTGCCCCATTTTACCTAATATCAGTATCAATGCATCATATATGTCTTTCAACAATAGCAATAAAATTATAAGTATGTTATAAAAAATAAAATGCAGTCTGAAGAGAGAAAGCCAGTTTCAGAGTGATTGTCATATATGACAGATTTTGGAATTACCAGACTAGGAATATAAAGTAACTATTATAGATATATTAAGACTAAAGGAAAAAAGTGAACGATATACATCAACAGGTGGGTAATACAACCAGAGAGATGAGAATTATAGGAAAGAATAAAAGAAATGTTAAAAATAAAACAATTGCAACATAGTATCTTTCATGGGCTCAACAGCAGACTGAACACAAAGAAAATCTTTGATCTTGAAGATAGGTCAACAGAAACCACCTGACCTGAAATGCAAAGAATAAAAATCAGGAAAAATAACAAAAATATTTAGTATGGAGAAATATTTACAAAAGGAATGATATGCATGTAATGAAAATACTGAAAGGAGAAAGAGAAAATGGAAAACAAGGAATTTCCAAAGCATTAGCAGCTGAGCACTTCTCAAAATTTGATAGGCACTGATTCATAGATTTGAGAATGGCTACTATCAAAAAGGCAAAAAGTGTTAGTAAGGGTGTGGAGAAAGTGGAACCCTTGTACACTACTGGGTTCAGTCACTATATCAAGCATGCAGAAGTTCCTAAAAACACAGAAAATAGTACTGACAATTTTCAGCAATTCTACTTCTCAGTATATATCCAAAGGAAATAAAATCAGGATCAGAAAGAGATTACTTCACTTTTGTATTCATTTTGAAGCTGAAACCCCAATATGGGCAGTGTTGAAATTTAGGCATTGATGCCATTAGCTGTGTCTGAAAAACACAGAGGTAAAAGATGGCCTAAACAGGAAAGGGGTACTGGCCTAAACAGAAAGGGTACTTTTTACTTTGTTGCCAATTCCAGGTGTGGACCCTGGAGGAGAGAATGTATCACCTTTAGGGTGTGGAGAGGGAAATTGGAACTTTTGGCTTTTAGGGGGAAAAAAGGATTAAAGGAAAGAAGCAGAGATTAGAGGGATACACAGACTTTTGGGGAGTAGAGAAGAGAATTGCAGGTGGGTAAAGAGTAGCCTGAGTGACCAGACTGGACAGAAGCCCCCTGGAAGAGTGAGCTGGTGGTGGCGAGGAGCCATGGTAGCCAGCAGAAGAATGGCTGGTATGGAGAGTGTGGCACAGCAGTAAGGTGGCATGGAAAGCTGATACCTGGAGATGGCCAAGGATTTGATTTGGAAAGCTGATTTGTGCATCAGCAATTGTGGAAAAAGTTTGAAGCAACTTGGAGAAGCAGAGCAGCTCAAAACAATGGAGAGAGACGAAGCAAAGAGAAGACTCCAGAGACATACTAAACTTTGCAGAGTGCCTTTCTCAGGTTTGGAGGGGCAAAGGGAGATGATCATAGACATGTGTCTTTGGGAATTTTGGGCCTGAGAATGGTGACTGGGGTAAGATGACTGGCCTCTTGTGGCTTTAAGGACTTTTTGTTTTCTCTGTTAATATTCCCTTGTAAATAAAATCCCTTGTTAAACTGCATTTTGAGTGGCAACTGCTACGAATGGGTGAAGTGGACCTGTGGCTTATTGGTTGGAAGTTTTTGCCCTTTTGGACCCAATTTCAATTTCAGCATTATTCACAGTAATTAAGATGTGGAAACAGCCTAGGTATCCATCCATCAAGAGATGAATGTGAAACAGGGTAAAAAGAGACTTTCTGACTTTGTTTACCCCTATCTGCCTACTTTTCTCTACAAAGCAGGCTACACACTCTTCATTAGCATTTTCACTGATCACCTTTACCATTGATATGCAAAAGCCAGCCAACTGCTCTCAGCTCCAAAAACGGCAGAAAAGAAAAACTTTAAAACACAGTTTAAACTTTCCATTCGTGGGTTCTTACCACCATCCTCAGCCTTTTTTAACCAAAATATCAAACCAAGACTATCAGTGCAGTGCAGACTAATTTATTTCTAACAAAGTGATTTCTAATTATCCTAATAACTACAAAAGAAACATGTAAGACTCAGAATACTTCAACATTGTC
>PVHY01028305.1:0-15359 GCA_004024945.1 Uropsilus gracilis | reverse complement strand
CCTGGAAGGAAGCACAGACACCTGTGCTCTACCCAGCCCAGCATCCACCTTTGGCCTCCATTCCATCACCCAAAAGCGGGGTACTTGTCCCCTCCCCTCCCCAGAACAGTCCTGAGGACTGACATTTAGACATGACTGCCTGCCACAGAGGTGCTGGCTAAATCTGAGTTTCTGTTCCCATTATTATCATAGTATTTTAATTCTACACTCAATTTCTCTGAATTGCCGTGTCCCCGCCACCAGGATGTAGGACCCACCAGGAATTGTTTCCACCTCCCTGCCTACAACAGTGCCTGGCTCACACTGGCTCCTCCATACGTACATGCTGAGTGGTCACACTGATGAAGGAAGGAGGACGGGTGTTACTTGCTCTGGGTGCAAACCCTTTCCAAGATTCCTTCCTCCTCTGCGACAGGGAGATGCTAGAGGCCTAGAGCCTGCCACTGTGCCTGGCCCACAGGCGCGCAATAAATGGCAGTTATTATTATCCTTTTCAATAACACCACACGGGGCTGTGAGTCAGCAGCTGGTGGGGGAGCCGTGTGAGGAGGGGAGGCTGCGAATCGGGCGTGTGGCGTGTTGCAGCAGGGCTATTCCTGTGGTGCCGCCGGAGGCCGGCAGTCACACCCAGGCAGGCGACAGGAAAATCTGGAGTGGTGTAGGGCCGCGTCCCCCCCCCCTTTTTTTTTAGCTCCTCTTAAGCTCTCTCCACCAACTGCAGCCAGATTTAGGCAGCTTAATTAATTAGCTAGTGTTTATAAAGCGTTTGAAGAATTTTAAAAGTGCGACGCATGTGCCAAATATTATTTTAATCTGCATGTGTGTTTTTTCCCAGTGAGTTCTCCCCTTCTTCCTTGCTTTTCTTTCTCTCTGCAGGTTCTGTTCTGGGAACCGGGCTTGTTAAAGCTCACTCCTGTGGTTCTGGGCCCGGGGTTACCACGCTGGCATCACTGACAAAGCCGTTTCTGGCTCTTGTCTGCCCTCCTGGCACAGAGAGCTGCTGTCCAGGGGCCTGAAGCCGCTCCGGGAGGGGCGGGCGGCTGGGCAGGCGTTCTCACGTGCTGCTGGTGGGAGTGGAAATTGGAACAGCCTTCCGGGAAAGCAGTTGGGCAGGAAGCGCCAAGGTGTGAAAGCTGCTTGCAGCCTTTGCCGGGCTCTTGCACAAGGATGTAACCCCACATATGGAGTAGGGGCCCTGCATCACGAGCTTGAAGAAAGTGGGAAAACCAAGCGGCTAATGTGAGGGCAAGGTGAAGTGAATACCCATCTAACCCCTCCATGAAATTCAGGCCGCCAAAAAAGCCATCGCTGTGAGAACTGTGGTAATTTGGAAAATTTTGCATGGCATAATTTCAAATGATATTGTGATTATGCAAATAAAACCTGTTCATTGCAAAGCATTTAGAGAAAACAAGAAAGTATAAAAACAAAATAATTATTTCATAGAATACCATCAAAGATAATGACGATTAACATTTTGATGCTTAAAATATGAGTAAATAAAAACAATGCAAAATCATATTCAGCTGCAAAGGAAATGTGCAGATTCTCTTATAAAGTAAAAAATCAGAAAGACCTTCTGTCCAAGGGGAGGAGATGGTTGGATTCCATAATGGTGAACCCACAGGACAGCCAAGTCTACAAGCTGTGGAAATGACAATGTAGAGCTATAATTACTGATACAGAATAAATTCAAGATCAGTCAGTTACTGAAAGACAGGCTCAGCATGATTCCAGACGTGTAGTTTTGAAAAAATATATGTGTGATATTAAAGATTAGCAATGATTAATGGTGAGGCGTAGATTTACAAGGGATTTTGTTTTTATGTTTTCTGCTTGCATTACTTGTGCCATAAAAAAAAGGAAAAACTGTGCTTTCAGCATGATGATGACTTTGTAAAATAAAATAAAACTATATATATAAATAAACACTGCAAGGTACTATACAAAGCTATAAAATGCAACTCTCTTTGGGTCATGAATCTAAAATTGATGGGTTTCTCTCTCTTCCCCCCCCCATTTCTAGTTTGGATATTTTTCCGTTTCTAAACTGTCTTGTTATTAAAGAACATTTACAGAACCCCCATTTTGTAATAACATACCTACACATAGAATACGTGTGTTACACACGTGTTCATGGTTTAAATAAGCCCTCCACCTCCAGGAATTTTGTCTGATTTGTTCATATCTATTCCCCAGCTCCTGGAACATAGAGCTTAGCACAGAATAGCTGCTCACTAAATATCTGCTAATTGACTGACCGATCAAATGTCTAAGGAAAAGTTTATAGTGATAAACATGATGACACTGAGGGATCTTTCATCTGGGAAATGGGACCAGGGGTGGGTAGGAGTGGGCACATTTTCATTTTATCTTAGAGTAAACAACACCTTGGAATTGATTTTTTTTTTTTTTTTTTTGGCGTTGGAATTGTAAACATTTAATACTTGTGGAATAAAATTAAAATAATGAAATAAAAACTAAGGTAGTAACTGCTGGAAGAGGAACTGGGAGTTCACAGCACAGGGGTGGTGACTTAATACTGCATCCACTTGTTTCAGACCCCAACAAAGGGCTGTGTGCGGCTCCATCGCTGGTCTGCAGAGTGTGCACAGGAGCAGACCAGGTAGACTCGACAGGAGCTGCCCAAAGGATGATGTTTGGACTGAAGCCTTCAGTGAGTGACTCCTGCAGGCATCTTAGCCCTCTCCCTGTGACCCGCTGCTCTACCAACCCCAGTCTTGGCTGGCATGAGAGCTGCAGTGGAGGGGGGCTGAGAACTGACTGGTGGGCTTGGACAGGGGAACAAATACATATTAGCAGCATTCGTGTATAGCTTTTGAGACTAAGAAAAGATGAAAACAATTTTCATCAGAAGTGGAAAAATAGGCATGGATGCTTTTTTAATGGAAAAAACAAATCAACTTAGAATCAAAACTTGTTGTGGGGGAAAGAAGGCCACTGTGATGCCTCCATGTGAGTCCGCCAGAAGTCAGCCTCATCCGCCACAGAAAGCCAAGATGGACATTTCCCAAGAACCAGCCCTGCCCAGATGGGCACCTGCGGGGGCATCTCACAGCCCCTGGACACGGGGGTCACCAGAGCAGGAGATACTTGGGAGATAGGCTGGAGGTTACCCTTGGTTTCCATGGACTCTGGGAGCCAGGAGGCTGGGGCTGGCGCTCTCTGGCAGTGCCCAAGGCTCAGAGTCCCAAGACAGCTACAGTGGCAGTGCGGTCCTGCAGCCGGCGCAGCTGGTACCCCTCAACCCTGACCAGAATCATTACCACCCCTGGTGCAGGTCACCTCCCCCCCACACACACAGCAGCTCAAAGGTAGTGTGCAAGTGTGGAGTGTGAGGATGAAAGATGCACACAGGAGTGAAAGAGAATAGGTGCAGGAGTGTGCACAGACATTCATGCCTGGTGCACAGGTGCATGTGGGTGTGTGCAGGCAATGATGGGTGTGTGCAGGGAGGGTGAGAGTATGGCTCAGGAGTGTGTCTGTAGGGAGACAGCAAACAGGGGCAAGAAAAGAGGGGCATGAACTGTGTGCAGGAAAGTATCTGAACAGTGGGGATCCGGCAGGGTGGGGATGTGTGGGTGGAATAAGAGGGTGTATCTGTCCCAGACTTCTGGAAGGGATGTGAGCATGGGGGTGCAAGTGATTGTGTGTGGGAAGTAGGGTACAGGTGTGGTGTATGTACATGTGTAAGTGTGCAGGGAGGACATGTGACCAATGGGAGTGGCATGTTAGGCTGTGTGCAGAGGGTGGGGAGCAGGGACAACAGTGTGTGGGGACCACTGTCTGCACCTTGGGTGTCTGAGCGCCTGTGTCTATGGGTGTGCCTGCTGTGAAAGTGCCTGGCATGTATGAGCTTCCTCACCCAAGGGTGGTGTAGGGAGGATGGAAGAGATGCGGTCCTCAGGTTTGCTCTACATGAAGTGGGAAGACGTCAGCCTTTAACCTTTGATGGGGGACAGCCGGGCGCTGGGGCTGCATTAGGGAACGAGGCTGTCCAGGTAACTGGCCGGGCAGATGCTGTGCTCCCCAAGGTGGTGCTCTGGGTTCCCATGCAGGGGTACCAGGCTCTACTGCTGCAGCTGTGCGGATTTTTCTCTAGAATCAGATGAGCTCACTCACTCCTCCCAAACTTCACTTTATGACTGGGCTATGTCTCCACGTCATGGGGCACAGAACTGAGGAAGACTGGTCTCTGCCCTCATGGGAGGGCAGCAAGCAAGGAGAGGCTTGGCAGTGGGGTCTTGGAAAAAGGGTTTATCTGGGAAAACCTTCTGGAGAGGGTGGTCAGTCTGGAAGACTGACAGAGGCTGGGGAGCAGGGCAGGCATCCCCGGAGGGAAGTTACACATGCAAAGGTGAGAGAAGAGATCAGGGTGCAGGACAGAGGCCTTGGGACACACTGGTTAGCTGTGAGCAAACTGGGATGGGCTAGCCCGGGACTAGACTAGCCCGGCACCCTATAGGATAGTTCTCGATGCCATCTGAACAGCAGGCCATAAATTCACTGGCCAGCAATGCCGCAGGTACCACAGTAGAAACACCTGCGCTGGAGCCAGCACAAATGGGTCAAACGTGGTACCTTGTAAATTAGGAAGGGGTGAGCCAGGGTACTTTCCTCGACCTCCACTCTAGGCAGCTCTGAAAACTGGGCAGCGTGCCATATCCTTGTAGCGAAATGGTAGTCTGTTCATGTAATAAGCAAATTCCTCAGGTGCCAAGATAGTCTAAATTTCAGGTTCTGGGGCCAGAAGCCCCATATGTCTGGTCCCTGGGGAAGTGATTTAGCAAATTCACATTCCTCTAAGCCTTCCTCCTCTCACCTACAAACACGGGGAGTGTTACTGTCTCTCTCCCCAAGTCAGAGGGTCAGCAGTGAGAAGAGCTAGACTGAGAATAGTATATTCCCCCAGCTCCCTTTTCTCGCCATGTCCCACAGCCCATGTGTGAGCACATCCTGCTGGCTCGCTTTGCAAGGTGTGGCAGATTCTGACCTCTCTTTACCACCTCTCCTGCCCCACTGTCCCCCACCTGGATCCTCATCTTGGCTTCCAAACTGGTCTCCCCATCTCTACCTCAACTCTCTACAATAAACATTCCCCCTAGAGTTAGAGGACACTCTAAAACCCAAGCCAGGGAACATTGCTCCTTCAGTCAACACCTCCCTGCAGCAGAGCCCCCACCATACTCAGAGTGAGACCCTGGATCCCCCAAGGACCCTAAAGTCATGCTCTCAACTGCACAGGAGTCGCCACTCACCTCAGGGCCTTTGCACATGCCATCACCTCTGCTTGGCACTCTCAGTTCCTAGAGAGCAACACCCTGGCCCCCTTACTGCCTGCAGACCCATCTGAGAGGTCTTCCTTCTCTGGCTTGCTGTACAAGACACTCCTCAGTGCCCTTTGTTCTGCCCTTTTTTTCCCCCTCAGATCACCTATCTCTCAACAGGTTAAGAGACAGTTGTCAATTTCTTTAGCAGCCATCTCCCTAATCTGGACTTCTGTGTATGCTCTTTGAGAACAGGGACTTCACTTTATCCCTGTGGTAGCCTTCTGGCTTATGCCAGTGCCTGGCATTTGTCCAGTGTATGTTCTAGTTTGGATTCCAGCTGTGCCCTTTATGGGGCCCTGTGAAACATCTTAACCTCTTTGGACCTCTGGTTTCTCATGCCGAATGGGGATGATGGCAATGATAATGACAACTCAAGGCTTGTTCAGGGTGAAATGCGTGTAAATGGCTCAGCACTGTGCCTGGCACAGAACAAGCACAGGACACCATTACCATGTGGCAGGTGTGTCAGGAGGGATGGCAGAGGATTACAGCCTTAAGCCTGAGAAGCTAAGGCTTTTCTCTGAGGCAGAACCAGCTCTGCCCCAATTAAAGCAGGAGCCACAGTGAGCAGAACCTGAGGGCAGGCCGAGTACACCACTGGCAAGCGGGGCAGGAGGGCAGGGGGGGCAGAGGGCCCACGAGCCTTTGCTGGCTGCAGACGAGACCTGGAGATGATGAAGGGATGCTTGTCTTGTACCCTGTCTGCAAAGAACTACCAGCATGTGTGCCTTGTGCACAAGCTGGGGGGCTGGAGGAGCAAGCAGGGGACACTGACCCCATCACCACTGTGCTTGCTGCCTGGACAGCCTAAAAGCCTTCTTCCCATTTTTCAGAAAGAGAAACTGAGGTCCAGAAGTGAGGCCTGGACTCTGAACAGGAGCAAAGCAGAGATGAAGCCAGAAACAAGGAGCCCTCACCTAACCATCGGGGCAGGTGCAGCAAGGGCAGCCATCACCATCATCCCGGTGCCACAGGTAAGAAGGCCAGGGCCCCAAGAGGCAGGGGAGGGCTCCAGGCTGGACTCCCATGAGTACAGACAGACGTCTGCCGTGCGCGCCATGATGGGCGCCCTCCAGCTCAGGCTGCTGGATTCTCAGCCTGCCAAGGATGCGCGCACATTTTCCCAGCCAAGATAAAGGCCCCCTTAAAAGCGACACGCATTTATTAAACGACATTTGCCAAGGTTTCAGCACACTCTGCTGTCAACTGCCGTCTCCGGACGAGATTTTTCCCCAAGCTGACACTATTCACCGATGCCTTTTATAGCACTTTTTGCAGCTTGCAAAAGCATTTCCATGCCTCCTAATTCCCTTAACTCTCAACAGTCTCCACACCGGAGGAAACAGTGGTAGCATTTACATTTTGCAGATGGGGAAACTGAGGCTCAGCATGGGAAAGACACTTGCTCCAGAGCACACAGCCAGTAAACAGCAGGTGTTGGATTCCAACCCAGGAATGTGCCCCAAAGCAGTTGTCCCTTCCACTGCTTCCTCTGCTCACCAGAGAACCGGGGTGATGTCAAGCCAGGCAAGGTCTCAGAGCTCAGGGCCTGCGGGAGAGCAGTGCAGCGATCCACCACCTCACAGGCGAAAATGGAGCTGAGAGAGGCAGAGCCGCGGGTTTCAGGTCTGCAGGCTGGGAAATGAAGGTGTGGAGGCGCCACCTACTCTTTCAAGCTCCAAACCATAAAATGATGGTCATGCAACAACAACAGCAATAGTAACGGCTGACGAGCATCGAGCATTGACATTAATTGCCAGGGGCGTGGCAAGCCTTACCGAACTCCTCAGGGCCCAGAGAGACAGGCTGCCACCAACCCAAGACTGAGGATCAGGGCAGTCCAGCCACCTGGACGGGTCACAAGGCTGCCAAGGGGTCTGGCTCTACCTGCACTGTCACCCATCCACTGGATCACTAGCTGCATCTAAGGACCCTTTGAGGAAACCTGACCCTCAGCCGGCCCTACACCAACCCTGGCTGAGAGTATAGCACTAATTGTGTCACGTTTCCTGGACTGCCTGCTCATTCATCACAGTGTCTACACTGGGGCAAGCAGTTTTGTGTTGCCAGAATTTTAAGTACAAATTCCAGGGTTTCTTGGCTGCCTCCCCCCACCCCAGTTGGCACTGTAGTTTTGTACTTCCTGATGTCTCAGGGATCCCCACGACAGCACCATGGCAAGGACTGGTGCTGTGGTTACAGCCCCAGTCACAGTGGTAGGACTGCATAGTAGTTGGGGCGTAGCTCTACCAATGTGACTTTATGATTGAGCTTCCTTCTTAAAATGGGGTGTTAGCACCCACCTGTTCCTTGACTCAACAGAGGGTAGTAACCCACCTACTGCTGCCAGGCCCAGTGATAAGGTCCCAGGAGGCCTGGCAGTAAACAGACACAGGCCCTACCTTCATGTAGTTTCTCTCTTAGTGGGGGAGACACAGCAGAATTAATGAAACACATACAGGAATACTAAGAGTGCTAGAAAGCAACCACATTTGGGACTGGGATAGAGAATAACAAAGGGGAACCTCTTTTAGAATGGGGTGGTTGGGAAAGGCATTTCTGAGGAGGTGAGACTATAGCTGAAACATGAAGGAAGCAAAGTCCAGGGAAGGAAGGTGTTCCAGTAGGAGACAACAGCAAGTGCAAAGGTCCTGAGGTGGGAAGGAAGCTGGTGCATATGAAGAACAGAAAGAAGGTCACTGTGGCTGAAGCTTTTGGAGGAAGATGATGTCAGAGAGATAGGTGTGGTCCAGAAAATATCATGCCTCATGAATCGTGGGCAGGAGTTTGATTTTATTATAAGGGGTAAGAGGCCCACTGAAAAATCTGGAGCAGGAACAAAAACATGATTTACTTGTGCTGGAAGGGGCATGAATGGAGGCAGGAATGCAGTTATAAGAATACTGCAGCATTTAAAGCTCAAATCCTAGTTTTGTACTTAAAAGCTGTGTGACCTTAGGAAAATCACTTCACCTCTCTGAGTCTCAGTTTCTTCATCTATATAACAGAGTTAATAATAGTTCTCAGTTCATAAATCTGTGATGGAAATGAAACTGCACAGAGTAATAATGATCCAATCACAAGACCTGATACACTCATTGTCAGGTGCTCACTTAACCAGATCCTCCTTGATCTGGCCTTGACCTCTCCTAACTCTCCCCTCTGCCTTCCTTCACTCCAGCCTCCTTGGCCTCCTGCTATTCCTGGAAAAAGCAAGCTCACTCCGGCCTCAGGGCCTTTGCACTTGCTGTTGTTATCCCTTCCATGTGGTATGCTCTTCCCCTGCTATTTCTGTGGCTGCTCCTTTTTATTCAGGCCACTGCTTCTTAGACAGAACCCCCATCTCAGTCTCCACTTGACCTTCCAGTCCCTCGTCCTGCTTTGACCTCCCTGACGGCACTTGTCTCCGCGTGAGTCAATGTTCAGTTGGATCTGCTCTCTCTTCTGCATTAAAATGTCAGCTCCATGAGAGCAGATGTTTTTGACTGTCTTGTCCTTATTGCATCCTTAGCACCTAGAGCTACTCTGGTACACACAAAATGCTTTAAAATATTTTTTGAATAGGTATAATTAAAGTGACCACAATAAGGTCAGCAATGTGGTTAAGAGTAAACTGAGGCTTGGATCAATTAAACTCATTGGCCATGTGGCCTTGGGAGGAAGTCTCAGTTTCCTTTTTTGTAAAGTGGGGATGAGGCTTGCTGTGAGGATTAGATAAGAGGAGTGTGCATTGAGATGTATGTCAAAGTACTGATCTCACCCCAGCAAAGTGAGGGGCAGGCGAAAAAAGGCAGATGGGTGCTGAAGCTGGGGTTCATCCTCCTCATCCAGCATGTTTAAAATTTTCCAAAATAAAGACAAGGAAGCACTAGCGCAGACTCCAAGCGCAGCCCCTGTCTGGCACATAGTGCTCTGTTTCCCTCCACCATGGGCTTCCACTTCCCAAGGATACTGTTGGCTTTGAAGAACTGAGCGCTGGAGCTGGCCCTGGCCCCGCACCACCCACGCCCAGCCTGCCGCCGGCCCTCCCCCCTTCCCTCCCTCCAAGCTGGAGGCTCATCGCTCACCCTGGCTTCCAATCTCCCTTCTCAGCCGAGCACCTGATCTCCCTCAGCTCCTGGCGCTAATCTGCAGCCATCTAACACCCTGCGCCCCCAAATGGATGTGCCAGGAAATCTTACAGACACAAAGAGCCAATTCTGTATCATTTCCGACTTCCACCTCAGCTGTTTTGCATCTTTCTGAACCGAGGGCCTGGCGAGACACCTGGCAGGGATCCCACGTCCTGCGGACCGCTCGGGCTGAGAACCTGCCCTGCCGTGCCTGAAGCTACCAGGAAAGAGGCTTCAGCTGTGAAAATAGAGGCTTCCTTCGCCAGTGAGGGACGGAAACGTATCTTGGGAATACTCCCCAGCTTTGCCTCCCCAGTCATACCCTGACTGCCAGACACGAGAGGCCCACCCAGAGAACAGGAGGGCAGCACCCTGGGCCTCAGTTTCCCTCCCTGTCAAACAGGGTTAAGTAATGTCTGGTGAACAGCAAGGCTCCAGGCTGGGTGGATCTGGGTGTCATCCTAACTCTGTCACTTACTGTGTAGCTTTGGGCGAGTTGCTCCGCCTCTCTGAGCCTAATGTCCTCATTGGTCAAACAGATCTGATGACAGCAACCACCCAGGGTAACTGTGCCTTCCACTGAGATCATGCACGCCAAGTGTTGAGCACAGTAAGGGGCCGGAAACAATGGCTCCCATTATTATTACTTTTGTCGTTTCCCACGGAATTCAGGATCCTGTTAGATTTCTAGTTTTAACGATGGAAACTTCCTGCACAGCCCAGTTTTTCAAAGCCTTGGCCTGGAGGATGGAGGCTTGGCATCCCACCCAGGCCTCGCCACGGGTCTGGGTCTGCCCTGTGAGGCTGCTGTTCCCTTCCTCCCTCAGGCTGCAGTTTTCTTGGCTGCACCTCAAGGTGCTGGATGAGACTCCCAGCTCCCCTCTGGCTTGCCAGCTCTGAGCAGCTCCAGCTCCAGACCTAGGGTTTTGGAGATCAGAACAGAGACACCTAGAGGCAGGCGGTGCCCACAGCGCAGTACCAGCAACAGACGTTTAATCACGCCAGCCTGGGTTTCCATTCAGCACGTCCATCCCCCAGGGGCCAGAGAGCCACAGGGAGAAACCTCAAGCTGAGCCATGTTCGCTGCTATCCACTCCCTCAGCTGCTCTTGCTGCTTTTGGGGGGACCTACTGTGTGCCAGGACTGTGCTAGGTGCTTTACAAATGTCGGTCTCGATTTTATAGCTGAGGAAATCCAAACAGAACAAAACAACCCTAATGACAACACCAGCTACTACGTGCTGAGCGCTTACTACATGCCACGCACGGCTTCGAGCATTATACATGCATTAATTGACTTAATCCTTGAACTAGAGTTGTTGACGTCATCTCTGTTTTACAGATGAGGATGCAGACACAGAGAAGTTCAGTGCAGCGTCGGAGTAGGTGTTAGAGCTGTAGGGGTAGGGCACCCAGCCTGTGACTTAGCACCCGGCTCAGCTGTATCTCCACATGGCAGACCCGCCATGCAAACAAGGTGTTAAGCATGCACACATGTGGGGATGGAAAAAGCAATGCGTAGCCTCAGACAGCAACAGATAAAGTCCCAGGGACAGAGCTCCGTGGAGCAAGAGCTGCCTTGGAACGGAAGGCAGCACAAAGTGAAGGAGCAGCGGGATCTGACCACACGAGGCTAATGAGGTACAGGGAAGGGCATCTCTGATGGCAGGAACAGCAGAAGCGAAGGCACAGAGATCAGAGTTTGGCTGAGGACATGGCTTTTGAAACAGGAACATTTACCCTACTGGGTTAGGCCACATGTGAATGGGTGCTATATAAATTGAATGGCTCTTGCTCATATATTTGGGGAACACTGGCAAAAATGGGGTCCAGCTTAGGGTTCTACAAGTCTGGGGCTTTGTTGAGGTCTTTTAGGTGCTTGAGTAACGGGGAAAGTGACTCTGGCCACAGGAAGGAGGTCAGGTTACTCTTTAGCCCCTTAACAGGTCAGCTCTTGGGAAAACAGGTGGCTGGAGAGAGGCCTGCCAAGGAGGGACTCCAGGACCCATGCAAGTTCTTAATTTTCTTTTTAAACTTGGACCCACTCAACAGTTTCAAGCAGGGGAGTGACATGATCTGAGTTGTGTTGACAGGCCAGACATCTGAGCACATTCAAAAAGAGAGGGGGGGGAACCTCCCATCAGTCCAAGACTACAAATAAGAAAATAACCTGTCGCACGGAGCCATTGGAAGCTGCGAGCGAGCGCGTGTGGGATCCGCACAACAGTTTTAGACTCCTTCCTCTCACACACCCCCTCTCCATCTGCTGCAAAGGGCACCAGGAAGATGCAAGGAGGAATATTCCAGCTCTGGGGGCTCCAGAGCTTGGCAGCCCAGCTGGGAGGGGCTACAGGGAGCCACATCCTCCATCAGTTGTCATTGGCGAGGCCGAGGGGTGTCAGCGGTTCCAGCTTCGGCGCGCTGTCACAGGGACGGCTGTGCCTCAGCTGCAAACGTGTGCCCCGGAAGGACTCCTTCCTCACCACTCCAACCTGGAGCCTCCTCAGCCCACAGGGTGCTCCTCTCATGCCCAGGTGCAGCCTCCAACTAAGGCGCCCTGATTAAGTCACAGAGTGCCCCCACTTCCCAGCCACCCAGTCAGGAGGCCCGGATTCAAAACCCAGGATCCTTCCCTCTTACTCCTTGGACAAGGGCCTTCTCCAGTTTGGGACTCTGTTTTCCTCATCTGCAAAATGGAGGCCACAGCCAGCCCCTGCTTCGCCCTGCTGGTGGATGAGATGATGCAGACAAGGGGGTCAGCACCCAGCCAGAACACAGGCAACATCCAAAGCACATTGGTTCTCCTCCCTTCTCTCAACACATGGTTCACATCAGGACTTCATAGTGCTGAATCACAAGGAATGAATCACACCAGGAGTCTCCTCAGAGTTGGTAAAGGGATAATTAATGGCCAGAACGTACCCCCAGAGTACCCCAACTTTAAAGGACCTCCCAACAGCTCAAGCCAGCGGGGTACCAAAGCCCACTCCACCCTATATCCTACTGACCCTACTGACCTTCTCTTCTTGTGAAAGAGGAAGTAAGATTCACTTCACTACTTAGGAAAGTACAGGGGAGCCCCCAGCATACTCTGCTAAAGAGTAAAGAGAGCTAAAGGTTCAGAGAGCACCAGAGGGCTCAGCTGTGTTCCACAGCCTGAACCCCAACTCAGCATGGCTTCTTCAGGTCAGAACAAGGCAGAATAGGAGCTCCTCTGAGGTCTGCCCACGTGGTGGCCCAGACGTGCCAAGACCCAGGTGGGCCCCTGCGCCCCAGAAGGCCACAGGTCCAGTGTCAGGCACGCCTGTCCTGGCAGACACAGGTTGTCTGGTACGCCCCCAGCCTGGCCCCCTTCTCCAGTTCAGATGCTCTCTCAAAGGAGTTTCAGGAGCCAGGCCTCATCTTGGCTCTGAGAACAGAGGTTGGTGACTTCACCAGCATCTTTTCAGACGTTCCCTTTGGCAGCACTCGGTCTGAAGCAATCTTGAGAAACTTCTTCCCCTGTCTCCCCCCCACCCCCCGCCCCCAAGATCACTCACAAGGCCAGCCCCCTCCAGACCCTGATCATGTGAAGCCTTGGTGGTCATGTGACACTCGCAGGCTGACAGCTCTGCCTGAGACACTAGTAGTCATTCAATCCACAGCCGCCTTCCTAAGCCTGACATTTCAGTTTCTCACTCGAACAAATCCATTTTCTTCGAAAATTGGACAACTGCCTCCTTCTACCTTCCTACCCTTCTGTCTTGCCTCTCGTCTGCTTTGTCATAAATTCCAGGTCCGGAACAACCGAGGGAGGGGCCTGAAGCCTCCTCCTTGGGCCAACCCAGGTGAACTGCGTGCCAAGACCCGCAGCATGACCAGGACCCCACAGCACACAGTGCTGGAAGCTGGGAGGTCGGAGCCACGGCAGGGACACCCTTCTTTTCCCCACTACGCACAACCAAGAGCTGTAGCCTCACCTCCTAAGATTTATTTATCTCAAAGTTAATCGTGGCCCCTCTGCTGCTCCTACTTTTTCAGGCTATTGATGCTGAATGGATTGGAACGGAAGTTTTATGGCCTTATCTTTAGCATTTATAGATTGTTTTTATAAGGCAAAAAGGGGAGCTGTACTCTCCAGAAGGGTGCTGGTGTTCCTAGTCAGCACCCCAGGAAAGGCAGGTTGCCCATCTGAACACTTGTTAATCAGCGTCACTGCTCATTTGCTGGGGACTGAACCACAGGGTTCGGTTGGAAAAGGGTCTGGAATAGACATTTAGAAATTAACTTGGGCCCAGTCCCCGGCTTTGGGAAAATTAGTACTTGTGAGCGACGGGGGTACGTGTGCAGGCCAGGAAGGGCAGCAGGGCAGGAACTTGGACTTTTGCAGGGGATGAATGGCCAGCTCAGGCAGTAAGCAGATCTGAGATGCCACTCACCATAGATGTGAGATATACCAGAGCTTTCTTCTGCCAGCAAGGACCCAACTGTAACAGAAAGACCCAGGGGTGGGGTGGGGAGATGCCTACATGGATTCCTGGGGTTCAGGGGAAACTGCAGGGCAGAGAGAAGCTGCTGTCCACCCCCACTTCTCCCTCCTCCCTCCCTTTCCTTGCTGCTATCAGATGGTTACCAGTCTCTAGGCAAATGCAAGGGGGGGGGGGGTGGATACTGAGCTCATCTCCTCTCACGAGGGAGGGAGGTATAGGGTCCCCTCTGCTGACAACACAGCTTCAAGTGGCCAAAAAACAAGCTCCCATTCTTCAGCCCCACCCCAGCCCCTTTAATGTTGGTACTCTGCTCCCCCAAACCCTCACGGGAGACCCACGGTTTTGCAAAACCCCTTTAAGAAGCAGGACTCCTGAACGGTGACCTCACCCCTTGTCGAACACACGGTCCCCTACAGAGTCAGCCTGCTGGACACCCAGGTGTTTGATGTAGGCCAACAAAAAGACATGCTCAGAGCCACAGGTAACAGCCCCCTCTGAACACCTGAACTGCAGGGAGCAGCCTTGGCTGGCTGGGGAGGCAGAAGGGGGGGAGGGGGGAGCCAGGAGAGCAGCAAGGACCATCCTGCAAGGAGCTCTGGCAAGCACAGGGAACACCACAGGGACTGTGCCTGGTGTTTATATATCAGGATCTGTTGATTCCAGCCTCTCTGCCCAGGGTTACACCAAGGCTCCCTTCCCCTCGCTGTCCTCCCTACACCCACGAACACTGCTTGACTCTGCACACCAGAGGGAGAGCTCACTCTTCCCTAATTGCAACAGCCTGCTTCTGTTCCACCCCAGGCAGTACCCAGAGGACATGTGCCCCACAGCCTTCCCTCCCACCCTGAAGTCAAACCCGTGGAAAGCATAAGTCCGGAAAAAGGGCATCCAGAGAAGCCAGGGCACCTTGGTTGGAAAGCCTGCCGCCCCCTCAGAACTGGGCAGGGGCTGGGTGAAGTAACTCAGGTCCGCATGTCCCAGTGCCCAGCACAGCGCCTCAGACTTAGAGTCAGCAGAGACCGGGGTCTCTCTCTGGCTGTGTGACCTTGGGCAAGTCACTGGCCTTCTCTGGGCCTCAGTTTCCGCATCTGTAACCCGGCTTCCAGACACCTACCCCCCCCCCCCCACGCTCGCAGTAGCCCAGAGGCTTCCAGGGGCGGTCTGCGAGGCCTGAGCCCGCAGTTTGGGGACCGCGGCGCTGGCGGCAGGGGGTGTGCTTACCTGTCCAGGCGCAGGACGCGGCGAGTAGCAGGCAGAGCAGTGGCCCGAGGCGGCCGGGGGCCGGGCCGGCGGGCTCCATGGGCCGCGGCTGCGGAGCAAGGAGCGAGAGCGGCCGTGAGTGCGCGCTCGGGCGGGCGCAGGCTGGAGCGGGGAAATGACTAAGACGCCCCCCCTGCTTTCCCCCTCCCTCCCGGCCGGGCTTCCCCC
>PVHY01028304.1:0-15356 GCA_004024945.1 Uropsilus gracilis | reverse complement strand
ATGGTGCAAGATAATTACATAATAAAATATTTTTTAAAATTTTTAATTAAAAGGCCGGGCACGGTGGCTCGTGCCTGTAAGCTTCAGCCTATGAAGTGGCCGGAGCTAGGGATCATGGTTCGAGTCTCACCTTGGGCCCATAGCGAGACCTAGTTCCAAAAAAAAAATACAGCTGGGCGTGGTGGCGCGCGCCTGTCATCCCAGCTACCTGGGAAGCTGAGGCTGGGGATGGCTTGAGTCCGGGGTACCCCAGGCAACAAGAGCCTGCGGTTCCATGGGCAAATATAGTGAGACGTGGTCTCAAAAAAAATTTTTTTAATTAAAAATAAAAATAAATAAACAAGCAAGTGGTCTGAGAGAGACTTACCATCATCTGCAGGATAATCCAGGAAATCGTCTCCCTCTTCCTCTTTTGGTAGCTCTCCACCTTCTGATTCGCCGGGCTCCTCATCCATTTCCTCATTCTCTGATCGGTAGATGATGATGGATGCTGGGCGGGACTCTTTTCTCCTCTTTTTCCTGCGACCTATTGTGGACTCTCCATCCAGGGTCAGGGCAGCAGCCACAGCCTTCCTCAGAGAGCCTTGCTGGGGGCTCGGGAGCTGGCTTTGGCCTTCCATTGGTGCCGGCTCTTCCATCCTCTAGCTATTCCTTGTAAAGAATGCAATTTGTTTGTACAAACTCACAATGCAGACGTCGCAGAGCTTCCTCCTACATGGGGCTATGCAAAAACGTCCCAACAGTCAGCCGGGCACGGTGGCACGTGCCTGTAAGCGGCAGCCTATGGAGTCGCAGCTGGGATTGGGGATTGTGGTTCAAGACCCACCCGGGGCAACATATCAAGACCTAGTCCCCCCAAAATAGCTGGGCATGGTGGCTCGCACCTGTCATCCCAGCTACCTGGGAGGCTGTGGCTGGGGATGGCTTGAGTTCGTGGTACCACAGGCAATGTGAGCCTGAGGTTCCATGGGTAAAAATAGCGAGACGAGTCCCAACAAGGAATTTCATTTGATAAATAAGAAAGTAAAAGCATTATCGGGGGGATCGTGGAGTAAGATGGAAAGGGGCTTGGGAAAGGATCCTCAATAGCAGAAGTCTTCCCCTCCCTCTACTTCTCATAACACTTTATTTTGAGAAGTAGTATAATTCGTTCATTTCATAAGAATGGATAGTTGTGAATAAAATTTGGTGTTGCAATAATATTTCTGTCATTTGCATAAACATCAAAGTCTAGCCAGGGAGTGCCAAGTATAAGGACATTGGGTGAGGAAGCCTTCTAGATAGAGAGGAGTTCAGAACAATTCTTACTCCCAGAAGAGATGCAGAAACAGATGGCCAGGACCATTCAGATGGCTGGCCATCAACTGATCCATTACAAGGTATTCAAATGAAAGAATGCAACTTTGAACAAGCCACCCAGAGATGGTATAACTGCACCAACCTTGATATTCAGTCAAGGATAGCTGTCCTCTGGCTTTCTGGGAACTCGTGTTCCCAGAAAAGTTGCTGAGTTTGGTCCCATCACACAATGGCAGACATAATCGAGAGGATACACACTTTTCACTTTTAACACACTCTCTACTCTTTGTTCTCTAAGTAAAGAGTAGTGGGGAGAGAGGAGGTCTATTGACATCTTTAAAAGAAAACCTGATTGGTCTTCTTCATGCACCAAGTCATTAAGAGGAGGTGCTGCTGCTGAAGAGGTGCAAACAAGCAAATCCTCCAGTCATACTGGGTAGCTAGCTGCACATATGGTTTGTTTTGTTTTGTTTTGTTTTTTTGAGACTAGGTCTTGCTCTGTTGCCCTGGGGTAGTCCCGATCCCATGGACTTAAGTGATCTCCAGCCTCAGTCTCCCAGGTAGTTGGGATTACAGGCACCTGCCACTGTGACAGGCTGCTTTTTTCGAGACCAGATCTCACTATGTTGCCTGGAGTAGTCTTGAACCCATGAACTCAAGCGATCCCTGGTCTCTTTGCCTCCCAACGTTTGGATTACAGACATGCGCCACCACACCCAGCCACATATGCTTCTTTTTAAGAGCAAACCAACCACCCTAAAATGTGTTACTATGAAAAGTTTCAAGCACAGATAAATAGGACCCTTTCTAGTATGGGAAGTCCAAATCTACACAAAAATAAAGAGAACAGTTTTAATGGCCCCTCCCTGCACTCACCATCCTGTTTCAATAATAATCATAATGTTTAAAGTTAATTTACCTAAAAGCAAATTTCAGCCAGCATTTTATTTCATTTGTAACTATTTCAGTAGGTCTATTTCCTGCATTAAAAAATACTTTATTTTAAAGTCTATTTTCTTGAAAGCCACTATGAATGGTTGTGACCCCATGGCAGAACTGCTGACAAGAGAGAGGAAAGGAACTAGACGAGCCACCTAGGGAAGTCTGTCCCAGCAGCGACACAGCTTTCAACTGGGAGTTACACTTCTAACACCAGAAGACATGGAACCAGCAACAGCTGACAGATGCCAGAAATGATCCCGGAGAAGCCACCACATCTGCCCTACAGGTTCCCGATGTGCTCGGCCTGATTATCTGCTTCAGCTACTCCTGGAGATCCGAGCAGCCTTATCTGTTGCTGTCCAGGAGGTTAAATCTGAACCCAGGGGGGAAGAAAAAGGGGACATAGATTGAAAACCAAAAAAAAAGTCCTGTGGGTCAAACACAGACCAACAGCTTGCAGGAGAGGTTTTGGCGTGACCAGAGGAGGGCTGGAGTGGACTGGGGGGTGGGAAATAAGGGGTACAATACAACATGCAAACATGACCGATGTTGTATGATAATTCCAAAATATAATATAAAAAATTAAATTACAGCCTGTTAAACTATGAAAACAAAATAAAGTCTATTTTCTTGGATTCAGGTTCATTCACCCAACATTCTGCTGCCTCCAAGAAACACATCTGATCTCTAAGGACTCATAGACTGAAGGTGCAAGGCTGGAAAACTACACTACAAGCAAACGGCCCCCACAAGAAAGCAGGAGTTGCTATTCTTGTATCAGACAGAACAGACTTCAAATTAACAAAAGTGACAAAAGATAAAGACGGCCACTACACTACCTAATGGTTAAAGGGTCAATCCACCAAAAAGACATAACAATAATCAACATATACGCACCTAATGAGGGAGCAACAAAACTCATAAAACAGCTACTAGTAGAACTGAAATCAAATGTTGATGAGAATACATATGTGGTAGGAGATTTTAACACTCCACTCTCAACAAAAGACAGATCAACAAAACAGCAACTACACAAAGAAACAAAAGCTTTAAAGGAAGAGCTAGACCAAGTGGACCTAATAGATATATACAGGACACTACACCCCCAAGGAAAAGAATACACTTTTTTTTCAAATGCACACAGTTCATTCTCTAAAATTATCATACATTAGGCCCCAAGACAAACCTGAACAAATACACAAAGATTAAAATAATACCAACCTTTTTCTCCGATCATAAAGACATCAAATTAGAAATCAACAATGAAAAGAAAATAAGGAGAGTAAACACTACATGAAGACTGAACAACAGGCTTCTGAAAAATCACTGGGTAAAAGAGGAAATCAAAGAAGAAATTAAAACCTACATGGAGGCAAACGACAATGACAACCCAGCATTCCAAAATGTGTGGGACACAGCAAAAGCAGTATTAAGAGGAAAGTTCATAGCAATACAGGCCCAAATAAAAAGAATTGAAACAGCCCCAAAAAATACTCTAATCTCCCAACTTTTTTTCCTAAGTCCTATTTGAGGACTTAGAAAAAGAGCAACAAAAAAATCCAAAACCCAGCAGAAGAGAAGAAATAACAAAAATAAAAGCAGAGATTAATGAAATAGACCAAAAAGACCATTGAAAAGATAAGCAAAACCAAAAGCTGATTCTTTGAAAAAAAAAAAAAAAAAAGAATTCAGGTTCATTCAAGTAAGGTCTGTGTAATGCAAAGAGATCCTACACCTCTGTCTGTAGTAATGCTGTTCAATAGAACTCTCTCCATTGCACCTGAAATGAGGCAAAAGCAACTGAGGAAAAAACACATTTTTAATTTTATTGAATTCAAACTAGCATACACTAAATAGCCACATGTGACTACTGGCTATTTTACTGCACCACACAGGTCTCCATTTTCACTCGGCGGTTTTTTTCTCTTGCAACTTATTGAAGAAAGCAGTCACATAGTGTGTAGACTCTCAGAACCTCAACTTTGTTGACTGCAGACTCACACTATTGGTTTGCAAGAAATACTTCTTGTAAGTCTGTAATTAAATAGAGAGGCTTGCTATGACTCAGTTGGAATTGCATGGATTTGTTGTTTGGGCAAGACATGTTATAGATGGTATCTTGTACCATTCCCAGAAGGCACCTGATAGTTACTTGACTCTTCTGTGAATAAGTAACCATTGATGCATATGGGCTACCCCCTATATTACCTGAGTCTACAAAATCATGATCTTCTTCTCTTATTCATTAACCAAACTAATCTCATGCACTTTGAACAAATCCAGCTTCAAATGTGGTAGAGGAGACAAAGGGCTCGATTGCTATATAATAGTATTGGTCACTATACAGGGAAAATACCTTTCTTTGTAACTGCCTTGGCAGCCTCTATGGGTATGAGATGTTTCCATTTGCAAAACAAGTTTCCTAATGTCCCAAGGACTGCATTTCTCATTGAGATTGGTGACTTGGTAGATTGTACTCACAAACCCTGCTAATCTGGCAACTCCAACAGTTCTGTCACTTACGTTCCTGGTTTCCAACGCCTTTCCTTCCTGTGCTCTTGGAGCACTTCCTGTCTTTCATTGTCACACAAACACACTCTCTCTCTGATTACTTTCTATTCCCAACTATAGCATGTCTTCTCTCGTAAGAATACCCCCCATGTCTATGGATTGGCCAACTGGAGTGGCATGGATTAAGGTGGAATAAACAAACTAAAATCTAACTGGTTTCTGAACACCATTCAACTTGAAGGAAACCTCCTCTCTGAAATATTGCATTTTTGGTGTTACCATGTACTAGATCTAACTGTGACCTTTTTTAACACCAACATGCAATACACTCCCTCATTTCAATGTTTAAAAATTGTGGGTGCATGCAGCTTAAGGCCAATGGAATGAATTTCCCTCCCAAAAGCTGAGCTAATATTTTTAGCAGGTAGCTCTCCTCTGTCGACCTCTCACCATTTTTGTCCCCTAACTGGTAATTTCTATATGTGTCTCCACACTGGATGGCAGGCACTGGGTATTCTTTATCCTGGCACATAGCCTAGTGACAACCAATACTAACATATGAAATTAGGTTTTGGATGGTCTCATAGCCTGAGAGACTTTGCCTCAGGGGAACTATCGGAACATCATGAATAACATTAGCTTTACCTTCTTATGCATGGATCTTACCCAACTATGAAATTCAGTTGATGAGGCATCTATTAAATACAGGGTGTTCTTAGGAGCAAGCAGATCCAGGACCCAAGGGCTTTCTGACATAAGTAGCTCCATACTCACATAATTAGCAGCAACATGGATGGAGCTGGAAGGGATTAAGCAACTCGAAATTAGTCAGAGGGGAAATAAATACTGGGTGGGTTCATGTATATGTGGAATGTAGAGAAACCAAAGAAAAGTTCAAGAAAAAGTCAAAACGGGTAAGCTGGCCCACATCCACCCAGCCCCCTTGGGGACCAGGCCACCCATGTTCCTGGAGGTTCAGTCTTCTCATGCAGCACTTCCAGAATGGGGGGACTGCCAGACACATGGGCCAAGGCAGGGGGGAGGTGGTGGTGGTAAAGGACAGCGGGTGGGTCAGTAGGGGTCACTCACTCTGGTCTTCTCCAAATTCAGTCACTACTCATCAGAAACAACTAATCCACTCATTATGTGACAGATACACATGAAGATGGAGATGAGGAGAGAGAAGTAAAGCCCAGAACAAATGACCCTTTCAGATCCATGGGACACAGGGCTATGAGACTAACGACAGACTGTCTCAGAAACACAACCACCAAGGTTTCCATGGATGGGAACGAAAGCTCCGGTTCAGAGACGCCTTCAGCATGATCAAAGGACCCTCCCACTTTAGGGGGTGAGGAAAGCCACAGAGACGGGCAGTGGCCCCACGACGAACCGGACCAACCATCTGCCAGGGCCTACCTCGATCAAAAAAGTTGGTGCACAACCTTTGGCCTGGAGAAATGCTCCCAACACCAGCAACCAGAACTACAAAACAAAGAAGGAGCAAAATATGACAGAGGATGGGCGAGAGCAGCTAACCAGAAAGGAGGAGGCACTGAAAGAACATAATCATGTGTGAACTGGTGGCCAGCAGCAAAAAGGCACTTGGAAAACTAAGCACAGGCCACTGTGTCCAGGAAACCACGTCCACACCGGACAAAAGGACATTGCTACGGGAGAGAAGAGGAAGAACCCAAGGGACTAAAAATGAAACAATAAATGGTAGTGAAAAAAAGAGAGAGATGGGGTGGGGGAGGAGGGAGGAACACCCAAAAGGCAAATATAAACAAAACTTATTCAATAAATATATTATTAAAAAAAAAAAAAAAACACTGCTCCAGGAAAGAAAAGGAAGAATCCAATGGACTAAAAATTCACCAATAACTGGTAATGAAAGAAGGGATAGACTGACCAGAGGGAGAGACAAGGGGAAGGGGATGGGGGAAGAACATCCAAAAATTAAAAAAAGAAAAATAAAAACAAACAAAAAAACTGGCAAGCTAAGTATATAGAATTGAAACATACATTAAAGGGAGGGGTGAGGAAGAGGGGAAGGAGTAATACAAGGGACCATGGTGATAGATCATGGGAGATACGATGGTGGGAGAACTATATAAGAATTAGAACTAGAACGATAAAAGAAAAAGTTTAATTAATAATAATAATAAAATTGCCCCTAAAGGCAAGGAATGCATGCATTAGAATATTGAGTTTTCTTTGTCTATTACTCAACAGGGCTCTTCTACCAAAGTAGTTACTATGCAGAAGAGTATGGAGAGCCTCTAATTCAACTGTGCAGAAAGCCAAGTAACAGCCAAGGTAGGCCATTTTAAGGCCCATGTCCATTCTACACTGCCTGCCATCGTTTACCTCAGACTCTTTACTTAAACCTGGACCATCACCTTTAATGAATACTTATCCTACATTAAGGATCTATTCCTATGTTGCTGATAATCATTCTAAGTCTTGGCAATCATTCCTATGAAATCTCCTTGCTAATCTGTTCATTTGAATTTCTCTTCCTGCTGTAGGCTAGAATACATTACTTCATTGAAACTGGTTTATCTGTTTTCGTTTCTGAATTCTTTCTCTATTGTTTTAAACTGGGATTCACAAAGAAAAATATTTTTATGTTGTCCAGTAACCGTAAGTATCTTACTATGCTTCCAAAATATATCTAAAGAGTCTGCCTGGTGTTCAGGTTCTTTGTATCCATGTGTTCACCCAGGTTCTGTAGCAAATTTTCCTCATTCCTTCCCTACCACTTGGCTAGTCAGCATGTCTCCTTAAATTAGTTCTTTCACTTCTTTCATTCCTCTCTTTTCAAGTCTGGTTCAAGACAGACTGGCTCATGCCCACTGCTAGGACTACCCAAACACAGATGTGTCTTCTCCCTGCTGGTGCAGGGTGTGGCAAGAAAAATGCCTAGTATGAACTGATCTTGATAGATGTTGGTTTCCAACCCCCTCCCCTTTTTTTGCCTTCTCCAGCTCTATATTCAGTACCATTTGTCATCTGTACCGTACTATCTTTGTGCTTAATTATGCGGCATTTCATACGATAATACAATGATTAGGGTTGATTTCATGAGTTTTCATTCATAGCTTGGGAGAGATTATAAAATTTCTGAAATCGGGAATTGTTTTAGCTGTATTCAGTTTCAGTAGGAAGACACAAACATGCTGTAGCTATTCAGTCTGTACTTGTTAATGTGACAGGATATGGGAAAGGAAATGTGATTAAAAAAATCATTGAGAGGAAAGCTTAATTATCATCTCATTTGTATACATTGTATTTACTGCTAATATTTGGTGGGTTTTTTTGGTTTTTTTTTGTTGTTTTTTTTTGAGACAAGGTCTTGCTATTTTTGCCCGTGGAACCGCAGGCTCTCGTTGCCTGGAGTACCACAGACTCAAGCAATCCCCAGCCTCAGCTTCCCAGGTAGCTGGGATTACAGGCGTGCGCCACCACGCCCAGCTATTATTTTGGAACTAGGTCTCGCTACGGGCCCCAGGCGGTACTCGAACTGCGATCCCTAGCCCTGGCTGCTTCTGCTGCTAATATTTGATCGCAGAAGCACATTCTAAATATTTTTCCTTCCTTGTAAATTCCATAAGAGAGCTGGGTGTGGTGGCACGTGCCTGTAATCTCAATACTGGGAGGCTGAGGCCAGAGATCGTTTGAGTCTACGGGTTCAAGACTACCCCGGGCAACATAGTGAGACCTAGTTTCTAAAAAACATCCAGACATTGTGGCAGGCGCCTGTAGTCCCAGCTACCTGGGAGGCTGAGGCTAGAGATAACTTGAGTCCGTGGGATCGGGTCTACCCTGGGCAACATAGTGAGACCTCGTCTCAAAAAAAAAAAAAAAAAATTCCATAAGAGAGAGGGTAAAAAGTGTCTCCATTTTCCAAGACTTTAATCAACAGAATTAGAAGATAGGACTTAGAGCATTTCTCTGGAAGGAAGACTTTACCATCCCCTACCTCCACTCCAGCCCAAAGATTAGTAATGAACATTGCACAGCAGAATATAACCATAACCCATAACCAACATTAGCTTTGGCGTCTCGGTCATCAAAATAGGTTTTAGAGAATATGCTCAGAATTTGGAACCCATCATACATTAATTGGTTTTATTTTACTTGACGGACGTTCTCCAGATAAGGTTTAAATTATCTATAACTTTTTCTCATCTCCAGGGCTATCACTCTGGTTTGAGAAGCCTTACCTATGATTCTAAAATAGGCTCCTTCTCTTGGTTTCTAGTCTCATATCTTCCAATCAATTCTCCACTAGATAATTTAAAAAGTCTTTGGAAAATATTAATAAAATCCTGTAATTTTCCACTTAGGTCAGTGAATTCCCGCTGACATAAAACGAAATGTTCATGAGACTCTCTCTCGTCTGCAGTCCCATCTGTGGGTTGATAACTTCTCCCTCATACATACATACATTCTTATGTATGTATACATAAGATGTATACATACATCTGATGCTATGACCACACTGGCTGCCTGTGTTTTCCTCCAATACTTTCCCCCTTAAGCCCTTCCTAAATGCTGTCTGCCCTGGTTGGTATGCTGTTCCACCTCTCCCCCCCTCACAGGACCATCTCCTTTGTATCCCCTGAGTCTCAGTTCAAGTGTTACTTCCTCTGAGGTCTTTTTGATGCCAAACCTAAAATAGGCTCCTGGTCCTGCCTTTCTAGTCTTTATCTTATCCTTCTGATGAAAAGACATTAACAATTTCCTTTATTTGCCCGGTTATAAAACAATTGCCAGCCAGTCCTCTTAGGTCTATTTCCACCTTCTTTAACAAGGAGACTTTACAACCCAAGTCTTACCTTCCGGCTACAGCTGAAACTGCTGTCAACCTCGCCCACCTCTCCCAGTAAACAACCTTACCTGCCTGCTAACTTTGCCTGTCACACTGCAAAACCCACCCCCCATGTCCCTACCCCTATAAAAGCAGACACCAACTCCATGTTGTACACGACTTCACTAACCTCCCACCCTGGGATAGTGATCTTCGTCTAGGAGCTTGTGGAAATAAACTCTTCTTAATTCTAGCTGGCCACGGTGGTGCATGGCTTTAATTCCAGACCTAGAATGGGAGGCGTGATGGTGCATGCCTGTAATCCTGGCTACCTGGGAGGCTGAGGCTGGGGATCCCTTGAGTCTGGGGTACCCCGGGCAACGAGAGTCTGCTGGGGTTACCCGGGCAACACAGTGAGACCTAGCCTCAAAACAAAAATGAAAACAAAAATCTCTTCTTAATTCTAAAAAAAACAAATGAGACTTTAGCTAATCACATGACTTTCTGGCTAGCATTCTCTAGCATCCCTTGCAGCTAGGTGTGACCAAATGACTAATCTATGGCCACTGGTATGTGAATAAATGTAATTTGTGTAGCTTCTCTGTCTGACCCTTTCTGTCCTCCTTTGCCCTTTTTAAGGGTTGTAACTTGAACTTGATGAGGCATCTTTAGTCATGCAGACAAGGGCAACCCTTAGCGATGTCATGGGAAAAAGATGCAAGTTACAACAACCACCCTGAGGAGAGAGTCTGGTCCCTTAAGGCAGCCACAGAGAATATCTACCAAATACACTGAGACAGTTCAAAGTTATTTTATATCCCAGCCTTTCTGCCGCCTTCAAGTTCAGCCCTGGGACACAGGCAAATCCTGAATATGTATTTCAGAGAGCATATAATGGCATCACCCCCGATCAGGAGAATTTAGCAGTTTGGGGTTTTTTTTTTTTGACTAGGTCTCGCTATTTTGCCTGTGGAACCACAGGTTCATGTTGCCTGGGGTACCACAGACTCAAGAAATCCCCAGCCTCAGTTTCCCAGTAGCTGGGATTACAGGCATGTGCCACCAAGCCCAGCTATTTTTTTGGGACTATGTTGCACTACGTTGCCCCGAAGTGGGACTTGAACCGTGATCCCTGGTCTCTGCTGCGGTTTCCTAGGCTGCCGCCTACAGGTACGTGCCACTGTGCCTGTCTGGGTTTACCAGTTTTGATTTTCCTGGAAGACCTGGGAATTCTGAAGCTTAACTGTTCAATACAAAGGATACTATAATCCTGCTGGCTCAAGCCCCACCAGAAACCCACTGGAGAGTTCAGTATACTATACGATACTGGCCTGGACTGAATATGTCCCTCCAAGATTCATGTTAAAAGCTTAACCTCCTGCTGAGTGTGGTGGTGTGCACCTGTAATCCCAGCTACTAAGGAGGCTGAGGCTAGAAATCACTTGAGTCCACGGGTTCAAGACTACCCCAGGCAACATAGCGAGACCTAATCTCTAAAAACCAAAAAAGTTTAACCTCCAATGTGATGGTACCAGAAGGTATGTAGGAAATGAAGAGGTCAAGAGGTCATTAATACCCTTACAAGTCTATCCATGAACTAGGAAGCAGACAATCACCAGGCATTGGATCTGTCAGCCCCTTAATCTTAGATTTCTCCAACTCCAGAATGGTGAAGAACAAAAGTCACTTAAGACATCCAGTCTACGGTATTTTTACAATAGCCCAAATAGACTAAGAGAGACACTACTCTTTGCTCGTAATAAAATGGCCTCCAGGGTGACAATAAGATGTTTTGGTAAAAGAAAACTGACAGCTTTAAGTATTCAGTAAAACCCCCAAAGCCCATGATACCAAGGAATGAGCATACCTACTCAACGATACTGCCTTTCCAGAGCTGCATCCTTGCAGGAAGTCTGGTCATTGCTCCCTGTTGACCATTTGCCATCTAATTGATTACTAGGTCACTACTCCTCATACTCACCTCTGAAGAGCTGGTTCCCTGCTGGATAATAGACCTTCCACTATCTTGGGGGTTTGCTCATATTCTCTGCCCCCATGTGGAGCAGCCCTGATCCAGTGCTGTCTCCAAATTCATCCAGGAACTCATAAGAATTACTGGGCTTGGTGAGTGGAGAAGCCAGGAAGCTTTGAAGCTTTGGCCTCTATGTTTGGGATGGAGGTGCATGTAATATACATGGATGAAGTATGTCTGAAAAAGCTAATAATCAGCAACGATACCAACCTTAGGACACAACGGGTGGTGGAGGCTGTAGTTAACATTAGTGCTCAGGTCTCATCGAGAAGGAGACATCGAGAAGAGGGGAAGTTACTGCCCTCCTTATTCTTCCCCCCACTGACTGCTTCCAACCAACTGCTTTCACGCAGTAATGCAGGCCCATTTGGTATGGGTTGTCTGAAATTTCCTGTGATAATCTCTGATTTTAATTGTTGCAATCGGTCCAAATTTACATAAATTACCATCTGGAAAAACAACTAACTTTTGCATACAAACTGGCTACTATTTTGCCACCTCTGATTTATAAGACTTCTCAATTCAGGAACACCTGTCCATTGAGTTAAGAAAAATTGGGAACTAATTTTCTGCACCTTTACCCATATCGACACAGTTCCCTCTTCCTGAGAGCAGGAACTGGAAGGACATTTAGGGGAGAACATCTTCATTTTCAGGTTAATTTACTCAACTACTACCATCAAATTACCGCTCCTCCTGTGAACTGTGCCTTGCTCCAACCTTCTACTCTTCCAAGTCGTCTCTAATTTGTGTCTCTCATGAAAAGGATCATCTATCTCCTGTCTCTGGGGGCCAGACTTTCCTAACCACAACTTGGCACAGGTTGCTCTCAGCGAGAAAGCCTGTCCAGTGTAAACTGGAAGAGAAGTTGGCTCGAACTGGTGTTAAGTAACTGGAAGGAGGATGGAGTAGCAACAGAAACAAGCGCTGGGTAACTTCTGTGACTTGATCGTGAGTCAGGTGACAGCCTACTTCTTCTTGGCCCCATAGGCAACATTTCTCATCCTTGCCCAACTCCCTGCTTCAGAAAGGTTCTCGCATCGAGGTATCTGGAAGCATCTGACTATCTACAGGGAAAAGAGTTGCCAGCAGCAAGGACAGTTGGTGATAGGAATGTGAGCATCTCCTTCTTCTAAGAGCTTTATGGTGTGATCTTCACTACCTGCTCTTTTGTTTGGTTATTGTCCCACCTCTCAAGGCACTTATGTCCCTTCCCCCACCCACTCCTTCCCACTCCCACTCCACATACATACATGCTCTAGAATGGACTCTAGGAAGGCAGGCATATGTAACGGGTCACTGTACCATATCCCCCGAGAAAGAGAGCAGCTGGGCCTAGAACACTAACGGCATATAGCAGGTGCTCAACAAGTAATGACTGAAAGTGTGAACTGGTTAGGCTATTATTCATATGAGCTGGCTCCAGACTGGTCCTACTTCAAGGTGGGGCAGGGTTAGATGCCTCTTGAAATTCTTCCAGCACTGAGATTCCGACTCTCTGAATGCTGAAAACCTGTAGGTCCCTGGCGGTCTGAGCCAAGCGAGCAGCTGCTTTGCTGGGAAATGGATAATGAAGTCCCAGGCAGATGGGGTGGGGGAAGGGGGTGGGAAGATTGGTGAGGAGCAGAGAGCACTTCAGATGAGGGGGTGTGCTCATGGAGTGTGACAGAGTAGGATGGTTGGAGCATCACGGCCATGATGATGGGGCACCGGTGCAGAGAGCAGGGTGGGGCCGAGGCAGCAGTCAGAGCAGCCTGGTGTGACTGCGTGAGGAGAGATGGCTCAGTCCGGAGCCAGGGTGAAAAGCTGGAAACAAGGGCCTTCAGTGGCAGAACTATGGCTGTGTCTCAGGACTCTGGCTTTAAGTGACTTTCAAACTCTGCCTGAGGTCAGAGGAAGAGGCAAAGAGGTCATCGTGCCTTTCTATTTTGTCAGAAGATCTCTCAGAGCCACAGGCGCTCTCTCAGTTTGGAAGAGTCTTCTGACTGCTCAGACTGCAACTTATTTGCAGCAGAGAAAAGGTTCCTTGTCATCCTTAGCTGTCGAAATGGCTCAGAGAGTCAGTCTCCCTCCACCTCCCGGCCATCACCCCGCTGCTGCGTCCCATACCACGCCATCATGGCCGCACCGACCCCCCTCCTCAGAACTCTGAATCCACAGGTCCAGACAGAAGACAAGTCATGTTAGATGGCATCTTCCAAATAATTCTCTTCAAAAGCCATTGACAGCCTTCTTTTATCCCCAAGAAAGTCTGGAATTTTCTGGAATAAGAAACTGAGTTAATTTTCCTCTTCCTGTTTAAAAACTACTTCATTGTTGGGATCGAAGTGCCAGGAATTTTGGGGGGGAGCAAAAACACTTTAACTTTCCTATTTGAATCTTTTTTTGGGGGAAGAAGGTGTCATTTTTCAATTTTGCTCATAACTGACCAAATTCTGCATAACTGACTTAAGCGGAAGGATGAAACGATTCCTTCATACTTTATGCAGCAAATGGGAAGCAGAAGAGATTTCCTCCCTTCCCTACAGCGGGAACAAAGATGGAGGGGCAGAAATATCTATCAGGAGGTCAAACAAGGTCAGGGGGCTGGAAATGCCGTCTGATTACACTCACCACCAAACCACCCACTTCCAAGTCACTTTGCGAATCCCAAGTGGGGGCCCCAGCAAACGGATGGTGGCATTTCTTTGGTTTTGCATCATTTTACTGTCTGGCAGAGTGAATACAGGATCCTGGCAGCAGAGGGAGAGAAGCATCCTGCCTGGATAGCTGAGGGCAGAGCACCTGATACACTCCCTAGGTGATCCAAATTCTTAGACAAGTCTCACTCTGGTGCTTGACAGGTGATAAGTAGGACTAA
Source organism: Uropsilus gracilis (assembly GCA_004024945.1). Lineage (NCBI taxonomy): Eukaryota > Metazoa > Chordata > Mammalia > Eulipotyphla > Talpidae > Uropsilus > Uropsilus gracilis. Next base: position 896 of record PVHY01028304.1, on the reverse strand, counting down.
CAATAAGGGAAATCTGAATAAGAAATCGCAAACACTGAGGAGAAATTTCCCCCCTTCTTAGAAGGCTGACTCCCTTGGATCAAGAAGGAACTAGAAGAAAGGCTCTAGCACACCTACAGATGCTTTCTTGCAGGAATCATGCAACCCTCAAGCAAACCATGCACCCTTCAAGTCCCTTTTGGTCTCCGTCAGTTTACCCAGCCAGGCTGAAATGGATCAGACCTCAAATCTGGTAAAGGTTGCTTCTTCGCTTCATTGCTGCTTGGGAAAAAGGAGAGGAGGTGGAGGTGGGGGTGGAGGTGGAGGTGGAGGTGGAGATGGAGGTGGAGGTGGAGATGGAGGTGGAGGTGGAGGTGGGCTCGAGTCTATTTTTACATACCATTTGTTATCTTGGTTCTGCTCCCCCTCCCCCCTGACTCCCATCCCCGGGGTCTCTTCCGGGGGATGAAAGGCTCAGGAAGCCGGATTTCTCCCCCTCAGCTAAACCTGCCTCTTCCATCCTTCCCTTCCCAGGCAGCCCCCACAGCAGCTGGGGCCAGAGCATCTCCCGACGCCGGATGCGGGCGGGCGCAGCAAGGCGCCCAACTGCAGTCTCTCCTTTCCCAGATGCACTGGAGCTTTAATGCTCATTAATCGTGAAAGCTCCAGCACTGAAGCCCGAATTTTTCAAAACAGACCAGACTCCCACTTTTTGTCTGCTTCCCTTCCTCCAGCCACCCTCCTCCAAAGGCATCGAGCGGGGGTGGGGGGGAAGCCCCCCCACACACACAACTAACGAGGTGTCTCACCTACATCCAGAGGACTGAGGCGGGTAGAGGATGGAGAGCAGTCCGAAGCCACCACCAGGGAGCGGTCCTTCCCGGGAAGGATCCGAGCTGCGGCGGCTGGCGGCGGGG